>CAIGQV010019082.1:4741873-4753465 GCA_903798115.1 Danio jaintianensis
GTGAATTGAATAAACTAAATTGGCCATAGTGTATGAGTGTGTGTGTGAATGTGTGCTTATGGGTGTTTCCCAGTACTGGGTTGCAGCTGGAAGGGCATCCACTGCGTAAAACATATGCTGGAATAGTTGGCGGTTCATTCTGCTGTGGCGACTGATTCATTGAATCATTCAAATGAATGAATCAATGAATCAATGCAGTGTTGTTTCTTTAAGAGATATTATTTACATTATATTAGACCATTCATGTTTTGATACCCATGTAAGGGACACATCCAGGGCTACTCCATTGGTGGACGCACTGCCCTAGATCATATACACTGATCTGTATGTTTTTCTTTCCCCGTCTACAGGAGAGTTCATGTGAAGAGCTGAACGACTCCCCGTCATCATGTCCAGATGATCAGTGTGTAAATCAAGCAGAAGCTCCTCATGGATCTCCTGAGACAGAAGACTTTCCTCCTCATCCCGAACCCTGTGTGACGTCTGACCCCGCAAAAGAGGATCCCAAGGACCCGCTGGCTCTCTACAGTACACTACCAGCTCACAGCATGACTCTCCTGCACGGATTAACCTACCATCCGTCCTTTCCCACCAGGAATTACATACCGGAGAACTGCTACACGCTGCCGCTGCACCGGGACAGCTTTCCAAACCGGAAACTGGAGCAGGACGGCATTGATCTTCGCTCTGGAGTCTCCGCGGTCAGCCATCCTGTTCACCACATCAGGCCGACTCTGGATCTTACAGCGGACGATCACCTGGCGCCGCTGCAGCACGCGTATTTCCAGGACCTCTACCGGACACTCATCCCGCAGAAACGCGCCAGCATGGTCAGCCTAGACACCATCCGGAAGGACCCGCGATGGAGGGACCCAAACCTGCGGGAGGTCATTGCCATGCTAAGCCACCCCATGGACCCGGTGAAGTCCAACGCCGCCGCGTACATGCAGCACCTCTGCTACGAGAACGATAAAGTCAAGCAGGACGTCCGGCAGCTGCGTGGGATCCCCGTCCTGGTGGGGCTCCTGGATCACCCCAAACCCGAGGTGCACCGTAAGGCCTGCGGTGCGCTCCGAAACATCTCCTTCGGCAGAGACAACTTCAACAAGGTGGCTATCAAGAACTCGGATGGCATCCCGGCGCTGCTGCGGCTGCTGAGGAAGTCCAACGATGTGGAGGTCCGAGAGCTGGTCACAGGTAAACACACCACTACACAGGCCCACAGGTTACTTTATACACTGTAAACAATGCTGGGTTCCACACAATCGATTTGTGTTGGGACAAAGGGCTCCCATTTTACCCCTTTTACAAGATGGTGTCTCCAGAATGTGTCTGTAACGTTTCAGCCCAGCTGTTTTTGTAGCCGGTGCCTTTAAATGCAAATGAGCTGGTTCTCCCCGCCCACCGTTCCCACTTGCGTGTGTGTTTCTCCTGCGTTAAGTCAGATAAACAGCAGTCAGTGACAGAGACAGACACGGATAAAGCAGAGATCCAGGTTATGAGTCAAAAATATAACAGTAAGGTTATGTGATGTATTTGTGCTGGAGTTTATTCAAGCCTTTCTGCAATGATGAGTCACACACAAATGCTGTTACAAAGTTTGTAGTACACACACACTCACACACACACACACTTGCATGCCTTTACGACAATATGTGGCTGTGCTGACTCCAGCGGTGATGAATTACAGCGATTTTACTGTCTTTATTACAAACATGCTCTGTTTTAGAACCATGTTAAACTTGTGAAACTCATTCTTGAGCTGCAGCTGATCACAGAACGCTGAACAGATCTTTTAATCACAGTTGCTTTGCGCACGTCCTGTCTTGTGGACATGTTTATATGTGTTACTATGGAGACATGTTAATACGTGCCTGTCAATCAATTCAGTGAGCAGGGAAAACCACACTCCTACGTCACGCTGCGGTGGGCCTCAAAATCACTGGGATTTGGATCCTATTTTAACGTCAGGAAATTTAAAACAAGAGACTTGCTGTGATTATTTCACTCCAGTATGACCGTGGACACACTATACTACACACACTTCTGTCCAAACAGCTCACAAAAGTTGATTTTGCATTATAGGAGCCCTTTAAGTTAACTTATTTGTTTTTAAAAATGTAAGTGGATTGAACATAAAACAATTAAGTTGTCCCCCAAAAAATCAAGAATTGGGTTGTTTCAGCTCATTTTAAATAATTAGTTTGAACAAACAGCAAACGTCATTATTTTTTGAGTGTGGACCCTTTCCACAATACGATTGTGACGTGTGTTTTGTCAGCATTTTAATACCTTGAAAGTTTTTAATATCTTACATACATTTACAAAAGCTATACATTGTATAATATCATCTTTGCATCAAATTAAAAATAAACCGAATCACCGCTTGTGTGAGGTGTCTGTAATGCATGGGGTGTGTATGGGGCGAGACAGTAAATTCGACAGTCTCACACTTTTGTCCTATTTCAGAAAGTCTTGATAACACTATTATTGAGGTTTTTTTTCTGACTTTTTATCTCAGAATTTAGAGAAAGGTTAAAATTACAAGTTTGTCGCAATTACCGTTTTTTGTTTTTTTTATTCACTGGCGGGAATGATTCAAGTTTTAAATCTCAATTCATCACATTCTCATAGGCAAAATTCGACCATGAATCCAAATGTAGTTTAAAATATGCCTGGTTTTTGTACATTTAACCCTCATAATGCGTTCAGTCTGTCCAGTTTTGACCCTTAGAAGATGCATAAAACCAAACAAATGAGTCGAGTCCTCGGCTGGGTCAGTTGGCGTTTCTGTGTGGAGTTTGCATGTTCTCCCCGTGTTGGCGTGGGTTTCCTCCGGGTGCTCCGGTTTCCCCCACAGTCCAAACACATGCGCTATAGGGGAATTGATGAACTAAGTGAAGTTTATTTATAAACTAATTTCGAGAGGATCACGTGCTTATGATTGCTTGCGGCTGGTCCCGCATTATTTAATTTATGATTCACCAATCAGACGATTCCTAAGCCACTATAAATACCCTAAGTTCCATATAACAGCCATCTTCATTTTGAAGAATCCCCCCTTCCACCCCTACTCCTCCTCCTTTCCTAGATGGGTGACACGGTGGCCCAGTGGTTAGCACTGTTGCCTCACAGCAAGAACGTCACTGGTTCTAGTCCTTACCAAGCCAGCCGACGTTTCTGTGCGGAGTTTACATGTTCTCCCCGTGCTCACGTGGGTTTTCCCCGGGTCCCCCGGTTTCCTCCCACCGTCCAAAAACACACAACTTAAGTTAATTGACTAATCCAAATCAGCACCATAGACATGCACCTAGTAAGTAGTTATCTCTTAAGAGCAATCACTATCTGTTCATTAGCTACTACAGCAGGGGAGTTCTCGAGATCTACCTGAGCTCAAACTCCCCTCTCGCCTTGCAAACGGGAGGGAGCCCCTGGGCTCGAGGATCTTATGAGCTCAGGGCTCTCTTCCGGGACAGCACGCCAAACACGCTTTATAATCAATCATCAGCTAAGTGTGAACTCTAGAAATTGGCCGTAGTGTGTGTGTGAATGAGTGTGTATGGGTGTTTTCCAGTACTCGGTTGCAGCTGGAAGGGCATCCGCTGTGTAAAACATATGCTGGAGTTGGTGGTTCATTCCGCTGTGGAGACCCCTGATAAATATGTGACTAAGCCTATAGAAAATGAATGAATGAGCTTTGCAAATATTCTCAAAGTATACACAGTCTGTTTATTCATTTTTCATATGAGATATAAACATAAACTACGACCAGCTTTAGGTGTCAGAATATTAGTTTAATTATCTATGAAGTTACATCAGAGTCACAAATATGAAATCTGTTCATCTTTTCCTCTTCTCCGCTTTGGGGATTGAGTTTTGCTGATAAACGTGTGAACGCCGCAGCCTTATTGGCGAAGCATTGCAGCATAAACTACACAGATCACTGATTTCATCTCAAAGCGAACGTTTATGCAGAGCTCATTAAATTCACACATTAATGAGAAGTTGCTGAAAATGCTTTTAGATGCAAAATATGAGGATATGACATTTATTAAATAACGATTGCTCTGGGAATCCAGAATGTGAAAATATTATGCAGATCTTTAATGCATATATGAGAGATAGAGATTATAGTGAACTGCATCTTAATGAACTGTGATATAGATATTAGATATAGAGTTATAGATTAAAGGGCACCTATTTTACCCCTTTTTCAAGATTTAAGATCAGTTTTTTGTGTCTTCAGAATGTGTCTGTAAAGTTTCAGCTCAAAACACCCTTCAGATTATTTATTATAGCTTTCAGAATATTGGATTTTCAGCTCTGAACACACTGTAGCTGTTTTTATTGCCTTTGCCTTTAATGCTGGTTCTCCCCGCCCACCGTTCCCACGTGCCTGTCAGAGTGTGCCTTAATCTCCGCCTCGGCTGCGTCAGATAAACAGCACAGTGACAGACATGAAGGAAGCAGATCTCACGTAACGTTTGTGAGAAATACTACAGCAAGAACTTTCCCAATGATTATTTGATGTATTTGTTGTGGAGTTACAACGATGAGTCACACACAATGTCGTTACAAAGTTCACACACGCACAGACACACACAGCGGACACACACACACAGCGCGCGCGTTTAACTTTGCACTGTTTTGCACGGCAAATGTGACAGGATACACGTTAATATCCACTGCTGTATGGATATCCGTTATGTTAATGTACAAAATAAACCTGATTTAACATCCACAAACCGGGATTGAAGCGTCTTCTTTTATAATTGTACTGACACGCGGCTGTGGTGATGAAGACGGTAAAATTGCTGTGATTCATTACAAACATGCACTGATTTAAAAACATGTTAAACTTGTAAAACTCATTCTTGATCACATTTGATGATGATTGATGATCACAGAGCGCTGAACAGATCTTTTAATCCCGGTTGCTTTGCGCACATATTGTCTTGTTGATATGATTAAATGCGTTACTACGGAGATATGTTAATACGAGGCTGTCAATCAATTCGGTGAGCATGGAAACCGCACTCCTACGTCAGGCTGTGGTGGGCCTCAAAATGGGAGGGATTTGGATCCTATTTTAATGTCAGGAAATTATTGTGTTTCTATCACCCCAATATGACTGTGGACACACTATACATACACACAGTTCTGTCCAAACAGCTTACAAAAGATGATTTTCATCATAGGAGCCCTTTAAAGTTTAAAGTGTTACCCTTCATGTGAAATTTTCATTCTTTTTTATTAATTCATTCATTTTCCTTCAGCTTAGTCCCTTTATTAATCAGGGGTCGCCACAGCGGAATGAACCGCCAACTATTCCAGCATATGTTTTACACAGCGGATGCCCTTCCAGCTGCAACCCAGTACTGGGAAACACCCATACACACTCATTCTCACACACACACACACACACACACACACACTCATACACTACGGCCAACCGGAAACCGGAGCACCCGGAGGAAACCCACGCCAACACGGGGAGAACATGCAAACTCCACACAGAAACGCCAACTGACCCAGCCGGGACTCGAACCAGCGACCTTCTTGCTGTGAGGCCACAGTGCTAACCACTGAGCCACCGTGTCGCCCATTCTTTTTCAAATATTTCTTATTTTAATTTCTCATTGAAGCTTTACACTTATCCTTTGAAATGTTCTGCTGCTATAAAATATTTTTCGTGTTGTGATGGAAGGTAGTATCTGAAGTGTGAAATGTAAAGTTTGTCATGTAAATTGATTGTTTGGATTAAAGTTGGTTAATAAAATTAAATCTCTCTGTCTCTCTCTCTCTCATTTGTTCAGGAACGATGTGGAATCTGTCGTCTCACGAGCCGCTGAAGATGATGGTTATTAATCACGGCCTGCAGACGCTGACGGACGAGATTATCATCCCGCACTCGGGTTTAAGAGGAGACCCCAATGATCCGTCCCGTCCCGGAGACCCCGAGTGGAACACCGTCTTCAAGAACACGTCTGGATGCCTCAGGTTCGGTCTTTAAAGCTCCTGTGAAGTCAAAATAAAGTTTTTTAGATGTTAGTTAGCATCAGTGTGCTCCAAAACAGTGACAAAATTCACATGTAGAAGATATAAACCTGATATAAACATCCAAAGCTTGCAGTTTGTCACTTGCTCCTAAATGGATCAACAGTTTTTTGCTGTCACCTCACTTTCAGTTTCTCATCTAATCTTCTGACCAATCAAATGCTCTCTAGTGTCTGACATGCCCCGCCCCCTTCAAAACATTTTTTTCAAGACATGATTGCTGACGCTGAAATCATTTATTCACGTCAAAGGGACTTAAAGAGCACATATTATACCCCTTTTTAACAAGCTGTAAAGTGCGTCTCTGCTGAGTAAATTAAAGAAAATAATACACTGGGGAGGAGCTACTCTATGTCCCACCCTTTCTTCATGTTTCAGTTCAAATTAAGTCAAACATCCAATCAAAAACTTATTTCTGTTAATGAACAGTAGAAATGACACATCGTCCCTCTTCCCAACAGGGAAAACCAGCAACAATCAGGAATGCATGATTATATGCTGTCATGGCTTTACAATCAGTAAATGTGATTACAGTGGAAGTCAATGGGGCAAAAACAGCCCCAACAGAACCAAAGGAGAGTCAATCTGAACAGTACACAAGGGTTAAAAAGCTTTATTATGGTTTCACAGGGACTTTTTTTCACAGTGGTGAACATCTTTGATGTTGATGTGTGACGCTGTGTGTGTTTGCAGAAACGTGAGTTCAGACGGAGCCGAGGCGCGGCAGAGACTGCGGGAGTGTGATGGACTGGTGGACGCCCTGCTGCATGCGCTTTATTCTGCCGTCGCTAAAAGAGACATAAATAACAAAGTAAGAGTTTAAATAGAAATCCAGGTCGCGGCACACCTGCACGTCAGCTGATCAGCTCACATCTCAGCCCAAAAACAATAAATAATATTTCCCATGTAAAAATAAGTCGTTCTCCCATGAAACAGAAGGGATGCAAAGCTATCAGCTCAATTAAAGGGATAGTTTACCAAAAAATTATTATTTACTCTCCCTCCCTTATTTTGAAGAATGCATAGTAGGAAAAAACTAGTTCTATAGAAGTCAATGGTTACAGGTTTCCAACATTCTTCAAAACATCTTATTTGTGTTCAACAGAAGAAAGAAACTCAAACAGGTTTGGAACAAATTCATTCATTGTGTGTGTGTGTGTGTGTTTATGCTAATGACGTCACACACCCTTAATTTCTGGTTTGGTTTTCTGTAAATCAGGGAATCAGCAGCGAGGCTTTACTATGTAGTGTGTTTTATTGGACTGAACTAAAAGTACGTCTTTGTTTGTTGTGAATACTCGCCCTCTAGTGGACACAATTACATACTGTGCCTTTAATAATCGTAATTTCTCATGTCCTAGATGCCAAAAATTTTTTGCAAAAGACATTATGAAATAAAAACCAATTCAAACTATTATTTAAAGCTGCAATAATGTCTCTGTATCTGTGTTTCTCATGTGTTTTTGCAGTCGGTAGAGAACTGTGTCTGTATCTTGCGTAATCTGTCCTACCATGTGCACAAAGAGGTTCCCGGAGCCGAGAAATTCCACATCCAAGCAGCCAATCACAGCGCCAAACCAGCAGGACACCATAAGAAAGACAAGCCGGACTGTTTTGGAGGACGGACAACCAAAGGTTAGACATTTACTGAATCAACATCCATGCTATGCTGAAGAAAAACAGACATTAGTCTTCATAGGGGCCGTTCACATGTCATGCATATATTCCAGGCGCACACACACTGTAAACAACATCTGTTAATGATCAGTTTCTGTATTTTGTGTGTTTTGTGTTTATTTGCGGTGGTGAATTGCATTATAGGATGTTGATCTCTGCTCTGTCCACTTCTGATGTTGATAATTCAACTCTCCAGTTTAACAAAGTGACTTTTATTGACATTTTAGTCTTTTGAAATAATATAAGAAATAATATCTAGAGCAGGGGTGCCCAAACTTTTTCGTATGAAGGGCCAAAAACCAAATATCATGGAGAGCCGTGGACTGAAGGTAAATACACCAAACTATTTTACATTAAAGGTGCCATTGGCAATTTCCTAATTTATTTCATAATATTTAAAAATAAGCAGAAAACATTACTTAAAATCGTATTAACTAATGCAGTATAATTTTTTAAATGCTAAATTATTACAATAAAAACGTAAACAATCACATTTATAACAAAATTATTTTGAAATTAATGCTGAATACACTAGTCGAGCAGAATCTGCCTTTGCCTTCATTTGCTCACTGATGTCTCTGCATTTCTTCTACCGTCGGGTGACATTATGTACTTTTAAGAAAAAATCTGATTCATTTAAAACATTTCATTTCAGTTAGTTTTTCATAGCTTAGCAATAAAACTAAATTTTACATTAATTTTGAAATGACAGTCTCTTAACCATCCCCATCATTCTCATTCTCTTCTCAGATGGGATGGTGGGCCAAATCAAAGGTTACCGTGGGCCAACTTTGGCCCGCGGGCCCTAGTTTGGGCATCCCTGATCTAGAGAAATAAGTGTGTAGAATAACAGAAAATGTGCTGGCAGTTTATTACAAGGTTTCTGTAGTGTAATATACAACACCAACACACACAATATATAATAACAATAATAATAATAATTCCTTGCATTTTATATAGCACTTTTTCTTGACACTGAAAGCGCTTTACACATCGGGAGGGAATCTCCTCATCCTCCACCAGTGTGCAGCATCCACCTGGATGAGGCGTCGGCAGCCATATTGTGCCAGACCGCACACCACACACCAGCTGATTGGTGGAGAGGAGACAGTGATGAAGCCAATTACGATATTGGGATGGTTAGGAGACCATGATGGACAGAGGCCAGTGGGCAAATTTGGCCAGGATGTCGGGGTTAAACCCCTACTCTTTTTTTCGAAGGACATCCTGGGATTTTTAACGACCACAGAGAGTCAGGACCTCGGTTTAACGTCTCATCCGAAAGACGGCGCTCACTGAGCAGTATAGAGTCTCCTTCACTATACTGGGGCGTTAGGACCCACACAGACCGCAGGTTGAGCGCTCACTGCTGGTCTCACTAACACCACTATATCACTGTAAACTATTAAAAATGACAATACAAGTCACTTTTTCAAACTTTTTTAAGATTAAAAGATGGTGAAAGAAAGATCAAGATCCCATAATGCAATTCAAAAGCAGAAAAAAATGGGGAAAAAATGTAAAACATGAATCACAAAATATGAAAAATTGTTAATTTACGGATTTTTTTTTACAGTGTAGTTAAAAAAATCTCAACTTTTCAGAATGCATGAGTCATGTGATTAAATTCAACCAATCATCCAATGGAGACATCCAAGACCTGTGAAGAGACCATACACATACACTTAATGCACAAATACACTTCACTGAACATCTACACATAGACATTACCTTTTTTGGAAGGACACTATATAATAGATAACTGCAGGTTGGCTATGTTTATATATAATGTCCACCCTATACACAACTCCTTAACGTTTCTGATATTAATTGTAATGCAATGATGTGCACCTTTTGTAAGGCTGCTTTGAAACAATAATTATTGTGAAAAGCAATACACAAATAAACTTGAATTGAACTGAATGGTTGACTAGCAATGACAGACGCCACAGGAGCACAAGATGTTGAAGTTAGTAAAGAAAGTAACACGCTTTTATGCGACATGTGAACGCCCCAATAATCTATCATCAGAATCCCATCACAGACACCACAGATTAGGATGTAATAATTTAGGCTGCTGTAAGTCACGTAGCCTTTCTAAAGTTCAGTAGTTCACATTCAGCTCCATTCTGATATGAAATGCCACTTTAACCATCGCATCAATTTTTAATGCATCAAATCAAGTCTTGCCCTACATTTTTTGTTCTTATTGAGTATTCTGTTTCACTGATAGATGCATGACAGTTTTTAAAGCAAAATGGGTCACTGGTGCTCAAAGGTTTGGTGTTGAAGGGTTTTGTGATATTTTGGAAAGAAGTCACTGACGCTGCCTTTATTTGATTGAAAATAAAGTAAAACGGTGAAGTGTTGATGAAGTTTGGGTGAACTGCTTCTATGTGAATATATTGTAAATATTATTTCTGTGAATCTGTTGGACACCGGGGGTTGGTGAGCAGAATTTGCATGCCAGAAACTGCAGTAACTTTATGTGATACTTGAGCTCACAGAGTCATAGAAGTCTCATTTTTACTGCCAGAGAAGGGATCATGACTTCTTCAGGCCTCATTACTGACGGGGAACAATCCAAGCCCCATGAGTTCATATCGTCTATGACGGCAATAGTTTGTGGCACTGACATACCTTGACATAGTGCTGTTTATGTGCAAAAAAGCCATTGCACACAACAGCAATAGTGTCTGACTGCAGACTTGCACATGCACTCTCAGACATACACTTTCAGACACTATTGGCTTTTTAATCTATACCTACCCTGCCCTTAACCCTACCCCGCACAGTTACACCACTTGCTCTATTGAGTGCATGTGCCTGAGAGTGCATATCTGAGAGTGCATGTGCAAGTCTGCAGCCAGACACTATTCCCACTGTGTGCAATTTCTTGTTCCCTCTACCAGAGAATGAAGATTACAGCAGCCAAGACATTTTCAACATCATTAATGCAGTCCTTCAGTGTCACACAACCCTTCAGAAATCAGTTCAATATTCTGATTCGCTCATTAGGAAAAAATTCTGATTATTATCAATTTTAAAAAGCTTTTGTTTTGATATGGTGATGAATGGGAAGTTTAAAAACAGCCTCGATTTGAAATAGAAACTGTCACTTTGGAGCAATTTTATGCATCTTTAAAGTCAAATGGAATTGAAGTTAAGATGGTCCTTTTTTCTGCTATCTTGACATACGTCCACTTGAAGCGGTTCAGAAATGTAAAAAAAATTTTGAGCGGTGCATGATTTCATTCTATGGGAACCGATTTAATTGTTGCAAGACTGATATCAGTCCCTAAAAGACTGATAGCCCCGCCTTAAATGACTGATAGCCCCACCCTAAAGGACTGATAGCTCCACCCTAAAGGACTGATAGCCCCACCCTAAATGACTGATAGGCCCCGCACTTAAGGACTGATAGGCCCTCTCTAAATGATGGATAGCCCCACTCTAAAGGACTGATAGCCCCTCCCTAAAGGACTGATAGCCCCGCCCTAAACGACTGATATCCCCGCCCTAAATGGATGATAGCCCCGCCCTAAAGGACTTATAGCCCCGTCCTAAATGGAGGATAGCCCTGCCTTAAAGGACTGATAGCCCCGCCCTAAATGACTGATAGGCCCCGCCTTTAAGGACTGATAGCCCTCCCTAAATGACAGATAGACTCGCCCTAAAGGAATGATAGCCCCGCCCTAAATGACTGATAGGACATCCCTAAATGGCTGACAGGCCCGCCCTAAAGGACTGATAGCCCCGCCCTAAATGACTGATAGCCCCACCCTAAAGGAATGATAGCCCCACCCTAAATGACTGATAGGCCCCGCCTTTAAGGACTGATAGCCCTGCCCTAAATGA
>CAIGQV010019082.1:4845230-4859113 GCA_903798115.1 Danio jaintianensis
GTGTCTAGTAATGATGTTGGAGATCTAAAAACAGGCATGCCTAGTTATGTCTAGTAATAATAGTGGAGGCGGAGATCAAAAAGGAGCGTGTCTAGTAATGATAATTGGACAGCAAAAAGGGGCGTGTCTAGTAATTATAGTGTTGATTTCAAAAAGGGGCGTGTCTAGTATTAATAATGGAAATATCAAAAAGGGGCGTGTCTGGTAATGATAAAGTTGATGGAGATAAAAAGGGACATGTCTTAATGATAATGTAGATATCAAAAACGGGTGTGTCTAGCAGTGATAATGAAGATATTAATAAGTGGCGTGTCTAGTAATGATATATTAAAAAGGGGCGTGTCTAGTAATTATAATGGCGATACAAAAAAGTGGGAGGCTAGTAATGATAATGGTATATATATATACATATATATATATATAAAGGGGCGTGTCTAGTAGTCATAATGGAGATATCAAAAAGGGGCGTGTCGCATCGACACATGCACACCGGTGCTCACGGCGACCCGAGTTCGATTCCCGCCTCGAGGTCCTATGCCGATCCTTCCCCTCTCTCTGCTCCCCACACTTTCCTGTCAATTTTCTCTACTGTCCTATCCAATAAAGGTGAAAACCCCCCAAAAAATAATTATAAAAAAAAAAAAGGGGGGCGTGTCTAGTAATGATAATGGATACATAAATAGGAAAGAGGCGTGTCTAGTAATGATAAAGGACATACCAAAAGGGGCGTGCCTAGTAATTATAGTATACATATCAAAAAGGAGTGTCTAATGATAGTGTAGATATAAAAGGGGCATGTCTAGTAATGATAATGGACACAGTAAAAAGGGGCGTGTCTACTAATTATAATGAAATATAAAAAGGGCGTGTCTTGTAAGAATAATGAAGATGCCCAACGGGGGCGTGTCTAGCAATAATAATGGACATATAAAAGGGGCGGGCTTGTTGCATTATGGGGGTGTTTGTTTTTGTTGCTTTAAAATATCACCATCGTTTGCACCTTTAATTACAAGTATTGATGGAGAGGTCATGACCTCAGCTACATGATCCCAAAAGCATCAATTACAGCTTCATATCTTCATCATCAGTCATGTTCTGAATGCAGATGACACACATTAAACATAAAATAATAATCTTATGAATATGAATGCCATGCTACTGCAGCAACAAACTGACAAACTGACTAAATGTAAATGTCTTTTACAGACGTCCCCATGAGGAACAGTGGACTTCTGAATAGGGCTTATTCATAATGCTTGTTTGATAAAGCACATTTGTCAGGTTTGATGTAGTTAAACAGAGATAAACACACTTTCTGTTCAATCTGACTTCTGCCTTGACTTCCATTCTGAGCAAAATAAAAAATTTTAATCATTCAATTATTTTACCATTCAAAAGTTTGGGTTCAGTTTGCTTTCCCAAAATAAGTGAATCAATTTATTCAACACAAAAACTCATTCAATTTATCAAAAGAAACAGCTAAGACATTCATGATGTTTCCTTTTCCATAGAAATACTGTGCTTTTGAACCTTCGACTCCTGATAAAAATAAAACACATCATGACTTCCACAGAAATATGATCCAGCAAGTGTTTTCAACTCTAATAATAATCATAAATGTTTCAAATCATCAAATCATTGTATTATAATGGTTTCTGAGGGATCAAGGAAACTGAAGATTACACTACACTGTAAAACCCAAAAAGTTAAGGTAACTCAAACCATTTGAGGAAACCGATTGCAACAAACCATTTAAGCTCAAAAACTAACCCTAATGAGTACTGTCAACTTAATCCATTTGAGTAAACGAAGCAATTTGAGCACAGTAAAACCCAATAAATGAAGAGAACTCAAACCAACAGAGTACTGTAAAACCCAACAAGTTAAGGCAACTCAAACCGTTTGAGGAAACCCATTGCAACAAACCATTTGAGTAAAAAACTAATCTATATGAGTACTGTGAACTTACTCCATTTACTCCAAGTAATGAGGTATTTAATTAACTCGTTACCTTCAACACTGAGTTCAAAACTCTTTTCAAATGAGTATAATTAACTTTCAGTACATTTTGAGTTAACTACACTCATTTCATTTGATAAAATTGACTGTGGGGTTTTACAGTGTTATATTTACATAGAAAACATTTTTACTTTAAAAGTTAAATAAGATTTCCTAATATTATTAACCCTTTAAACTACAGTCTAAGAATTCTTTGGCCAGTTTGTTTTGGTTAAATTGTGTTCCTAAGCTTTCTTTTTGTTTTAATCATTCATAACATATGGACTAAAGTTCCACCAAGCAGTTACAATCCCAGTTAAAGGGTTAATATTACTGTTTTTCTAAATCAAATGAATGCATTAATGACACTTCTTTCAACCCCTCCTGAGCCCAAACTCCTGAACAGTAGATTATGACAGTACTGGGTGAAAGAGGCCTGAGAAAAGCTGTAGATCTCCACAAACCTGCTGTTCTGAAAACCACGGCGAGAAGAACACAGTAGCATTAACTCTTTCCCTGACATTCAGGAGAAAACGATTCCCCGCCATTAATGAGTTTTTACAGCAATCTGTGTTTTAGGTGTATTACGGTATGTGCCCTAATGCATGTCCCGAATGAGTTACGAGACTTCTGGGTCTCCTGGGAGCGAAATATAAGACTATCAGAAAAAGTGAAGATGTGTGTTTTTTTTCCCACCCTGGGCTATGTGGCTGCATGTTTTTATATCTATGTGTACCTGGGCTACCTTTCCAACTGGCTTAACACTAGTGAACTAGACTATGCGTGAGCCTTGGCTACTTTGCAATCTAGTGAACTAGATTATAACCTATGTGCATTGAACTGGTGATAAAACATGAACATGAAATTTAGGTGGAAATCCACAAAAATGCTGGTGGCGATGAGCAAAAAAAAAAAAAGTGGCGGGGAAAGAGTTAATAATCAAAAGTAAACAGTAAAAATTACAAATTCTACCTCTTCCCAACAGGAAAAACCAGCAACAATCAAGAACGCATGATTATATGCTGTCATGGCTTTACAATCAATAAATGTGATTAGAATGGAAGTCAATGGGGCAAAAACAGCCACTAACATAACCAAAGGGAGTCGATTTGAGTGTATTGTTGGGTTTTTGAAAAATTCCAAAGCATTTACCCAAAATATGTGTCAAAATAAGATTTGTCGGCAAAAATCATCACATTTGCTGAAACACAGAAAACGTTGTGGCCAAATTAAGACTCAAAGAGTGAATGAAAATGTCCCCAACAGCTCAGGGTTAACTCATGACTCGCCATGTCAGTCAGTCAGTCAGGATTATGGTTAAATCTGTCCTCCTCCTGTTCTATCTGTGCAGCTGCATGTGTGTGTGCGGAGGCTCCAGCAGCGGTGGGATGCTCTCAAACCCTCGGCCCAGCATGCGCTCCTTGATGCAGGCCGGATGGATCCCGCTGATCAGGCTCTCCAGAGACTGCAGACTGCTGCTGAGGCCATGAGGAAAACAGGGGTATGCAGCCGGACGCTTTCCCAGACCCGTGGAGCCGCCGGCGGGCAGCGCTTGAGCCTTAAAACACTCACTATTCGGAGTCACCAGAACACCAGGCCAAGCAGGAGCCAAAAACTGTCCCGCTGGAAACTCACGCACTGCAGGAGACGATGAGAGTTTGCCTTCAGATCTGTAGCAGACCTCGGGAGAGATTCTGATGCCATGCATTTGGTGCTGATGCACGCAATAATCCGAACCCGCAACATCTGCGCTCTGTGTGGGTAAAACAGCTCCGTAGTGTCCGCTCTGAGTGACCGCTAATCCTGCATCAGCGCAGGACGCTAGTATGGAAGGGTTGGATGGGCGGGTGGTGTGCTGGGCCACATACGCCCTGTGCTGGAGCGGGGCATACGGAGCCACCGCCATTTGGATTGGAGACAGTTTGGTTCGTTTGCCATCGTGACTCTTTAATACTCCTTTAATCTGTGTGGGGGTTTTGGCGACGGCCAGCAGGCCCTGGTATCCGCGGGGGTGTTGGTGCGAGTAGGGGCTGAGTCTGGTGTCCAGCCCGTTGACGGTTCTGCTGATCTGCTTATGCTGCGGGACTCTGATGCTGGAAGGGAAGATCCGGATGGTCAGCGGGATGTGGGACGTCTGCTGCATATAGGCGTCCAGATCTGCTGCGGATGGATATCGAGGCGCACACACAGGGGTCGGATCATCTGCAGACACACAGAGAGATGCAGAGGGTAAATGTAGAGGTGGGAGAAAAATAAATAAATAGACGCATCATGATTCTTTCTCTAACGAGAAAAGACATGTTAAAAGTTCAGAATCAATTCTGTTTTCACTTTAGATTATGGCAGTACGGGCCTGTTGGAAACAGTTTCTATATGTTGTGGCAGAACAACAATGACTACATTTACATGGACATCAGTCATCGAATTATTTGTCTTAATCTGAATAAGACAATAATATGATGAAGGTGTTTACATGAGTTGTTTTTTGAATGTTCCTTTCATGATCCCATTTTACATGTTATAGCGCATAATTCGATTAACGCCATTGCGTCACTGCGCTATCCACATTTCCTCCGGAGTTTTATGTAATTTCGGGTGTTTCATTCTTAATTTGTCGACTTTAACTGTAGTTTGGCACTTTCACTTTCATTCGGGAACATTTCATGCATGCCCCCCGTGACAAACGAGACATTGGATGTGAGTATGAGCTGCTGGAAGAGTGTTGTTTTAATGGAGTTTGATACAGCACGCCGTATGGGGAAAATACCTCTGCATTTCACGGTGTATGTGTCTGTGGTCCTTTACTGACTCGGCAGGTGCAGAGAATAGTGTCAAACAGCCGTGTGTGTGTGTGTGTGTGTGTGTGTGTGTATAATGCCACTATAATCAGCATACTCCACATGTCTTAATCCCATTTCTGTTTATTACCATTATGACCTTAATCAGATTAAATTAATCAAAAATTTCTGTTTACATGGTCGACTCTTAATCAGAGTATTGTCTTAATCATATTAAAATCGGATTATTGGTGTCCATGTAGACGTACTCAGTGTTACACCCTGTGGAAGAAGAAAGACAAAATGTAGCGTAGCAATGTTGGATGTACAAAAATAATCTGAAATAACAAAACAAGAATTCAAGAGTTCACACTTAGATAATGCTTGACTATAATAGCAGGTTTGGCATGCTGTCCCGGGAGAGAACCCTGAGCTCGGAGATAGATGAGCCCAAGGTTCCCTGTCTGCTCAATGAGCATTAGGAGGGATACGAGATCAGGTATTTCTCGAGAGCCCCCGGTTCGTTTTTTACCTATACTTTGGTTAATAAGGTGGTTCTATAAGAATCAGTTCAGTATGTATGCGTTATGTGCTTGTGACTGTTATTACAATTCGCTTATGTCGCATGTTTTTAGACTGTGGGGGAAACCGGAGTATCCGGGGAAAACCCACGCGAACACGGGGAGAACATGCAAACTTTGCGCAGAGAGTGCCAACTGGCTCAGTTAGGACTTGAACCATTGGCCCTCCCGCTGCGAGACAGCAGCGCCAGCCACTGAGCCGCCGTGTCGCCTGATTCTAGAATTGAGGAGGAGGGAGAATGGAAGGATGGGGGATGAAGTTTAGGCAGGATATTTATATTAATTTTGGAATGATCCGATAGGCTAGCTAATGATTAGCGATAAGGACCAGCTGTAGTCGATCATATCACGTGCTCCTCTCAAAATTAGTTTATGAAACCTCACAAAGAGTCCAGTCCAATGCAGCAGTCCCCTTCAAAATGCCAGCCATACAGTTTTTAATGGCTCCAAAAAAGTCAACAAGGTGTTTCCCATAACAATTAGGTTTGAAGCCGGAGCCAACCCTCAATCTCGACCACAGGAACTCGACTAACTCAGAGGACTCGCAAACAGCATAAACTGAAGGGTTTATTCTGCGAAAACAACCGCCTGGATGTACTTTATCCTGCTTATTACATGGCTACTTGCCACAACATTTTAAAATTAGACACAAAACATTGTTCTGAGCCATAACAGTTTATTAATTCATTGATTAAATGCAAAGCTGACAGAAATGAAAACAGCTGAATAAAGTATACACTAACCTACATATTATTCCCAAATATTTCCCAAATGATGTTGAACAGATTCAGGAATTTTTCACAGTATTTCCTATAATGTTTTTTCTTCTGGAGAAAGTCTTATTTGTTTGATTTCGGCTAGAATAAAAGCAGTTCTTAATTTATTTAAAGCCATTTTAAGGTCAATATTATTCGCCCCCTTCAGCAATATTAGTGTTGGATTGTCTCCAGAACAAACCACTGTTATACAATGACTTGCCTAATTACCCTAACTTTACCCTAATTAACCTAGTTAAGCCTTTAAATGTCACTTTAAGCTGAATACTAGTGTCTTGAAGAATATCTAGTCTAATATTATGTGCTGTCATCATGGTGAAGAGAAAAGAAATCAGTGATTAGAAATTAGGAGGGCTAATAATTCTGACTTCAGCTGACTTCAGCTAAACCGAAGGCCCACTTATGCAAACTCTCATCAGAAAAAACAATGATGTTTCCAATGTGAGCTGGTGCTGTCCAACAGAGCGCCTCGTGCCGGAGGTGTTCGGCAATAAATACAGAAGAGCGATGAACACTGGATGAGCAGAAATGATCAGACGGCACGCAAGAAAAAATCGCCCAATAAACAGGAGGATATTGAAGCGCTCTCTGTCTCCTGATTTCCTTCATCCGCAGACATCTGCATCTCTCTAAAACTCATTTTGTGCAGGGAGACACCTCGGGCAATGTTTGATCAGTGCTTTATGAAATTAATTTGGTCTTTCTTCAGGACAAAATTGGATTACCCTGGGAAATCAAGAGAAAAAGCATGAGATGAGCAGGGGGAAGGGAGAGGAGCTAATTCTGTTTTCGAGGCTTGAGTGGAATTCATTTCATGGCGTTTGGCTGTGCAATCCACTCGGATATAGGATACGGGTACTTGCCAAATTAACGCTACGAAGCAGCGAATTGGAAGCACAGCTTTATATAGCTTCTGCATCTGTTTGGAGTGTTTATCTGCACTATAATGAGGACAAAAGTTTAGTTTAGTTTAGTTTAGTTTAAACTTTATTGTCCGTTCTGCTTGGCACAGAAAGGAAATTTGTGTCGAACACTGGATTTAAGACAACAACTGCATACATACAACAATCACACAATAGCAACACTCATCAAGACAACAACATAAGTTAAAAACTTAAAAACCAAATTAGCCACATACATATCACTGCAGATCATTCTTGACAACCATCCCATTCACTTCAAACAGTGATCCGATTTAAGACAACAACTGCAATTGGGATAACTGAAGCATTTCTTCGGGCTTTAGGTAACCTAAACCTGCGTCCTGATGGTCACACTTCAAAAGCTGAGTGAAGGGGATGTGTATTATCTTTAAAAATCGTGATTGCTGTTTTCTCCATAAAGGAGTCAAGTAGAATCTGCAGCGAATGTTGTTTGTGACCAGTTATCTTATTTGCCTGATTGATAATTTGCGATCATTTCTTCTTCTGTTTAAGTGTTGTGTTACCAAACCATGAAACAATATTATATGTGAGAACACTCTCTATTAATGATCTATATGCCCTGTTTAAAGTCTGTGTACTAACATTAAGGGTCCTATCATACACCTGGCGCAATAAGGTGCAAGACATGTTTGCCGATGTGTTGCTATTTTCAGACCAGCGCAACCTTAATTTTCCCGTTTTCCGCCACGTTGTTTAAATAGCAAATCCATTTGCGCCACTTTGTGCACTCATTGGTGTGTCGGTCTACAAAGGAGGTGTGTTAAGGCGCATTGTTGGCACGTTGTTATTTTGAGGAACTAAAATAGACTGTGCAATAGACCAGCTGAAAGCAGGTCTAAAGTCCAGCGCAGTGCGTTGGTTGTGCCCTTCGCTTACACATTGCTGAATACACACAGGATGTACAACAATACACAAATATCTTAACAAATGAAAAAGAATTAAAGGATTAAAATATTACAAAAAGTCAGAATTATTAGCCCCCCTGTTTTTTTCCCCAATTTCTGTTTAACGGAGAGAAGATTTCTTCAGCACATTTCTAATCATAATAGTTTTAATAACTCATCTCTAATCACTGATTTCTTTTCTCTTCGCCATGATGACAGCACATAATATTAGACTAGATATTCTTCAAGACACTAGTATTCAGCTTAAAGTCACATTTAAAGGCTTAACTAGGTTAATTAGGGTAAAGTTAGGGTAATTAGGCAAGTCATTGTATAACAGTGGTTTGTTCTGGAGACAATCCAACACTAATATTGCTGAAGGGGGCGAATAATATTGACCTTAAAATGGCTTTAAAACTATTAAGAACTGCTTTTATTCTAGCCGAAATAAAACAAATAAGACTTTCTCCAGAAGAAAAAATATTATAGGAAATACTGTGAAAAATTCCTGAATCTGTTCAACATCATTTGGGAAATATTGGAAAAAGAAAAAAAAATTCTAAGGGGGTTTAATAATTCTGATTTCAACTGTAAATATAAAAACCACTGCCTCCATGCCTTCATCATCTCGGGGGGCTTTTTCAGTTTACTCATGACAACTTGCTTGCTTGAAGAATATCTTGTCAATTATTATGTGCTGTCATCATGGCAAAGAGAAAAGAAATCAGTTAGAAATGAATGATTAAAACTATCATGTTTAGAAATGTGTTGAGAAGAAATCTTCTCTCCGTTAAACAGAAATTAGGGGCTAATAATTCTGACTTCAGCTGTATATGTTTACAATGGAGAATTGTGAGATGGCTACAAATGCAGTGGCTTTGAAATGAAAAACGGCCTACAGCGAGTGGAGCATGTGGGAAAGCAGCAGCGACAAACTGAGATTGGATTTAAACAGCATTACTCAGGCAATTTCATGGCTGTTTAGTTCCATGCAACACGAGGAAGGTGGAAAAAAGTGCTCGATTTCTGAGCGGTAAATCTGCCGGCAGAAAATATGGTGGAAATGACACCTTCATGGAATTTCTGACATGAAAGGAAAAGTGCTGAAATTAGGAACGATTACGCGGCGGTCAATCAAAGTCAGCGAGGGGTGGACAACTGAAGGATCTCCACAAAAAAAACAATGCATTGGGCTTCAGGTCCCATCATTGAGCGTCACGCGATGCCGAGCTCACGTTGTTCCCGTCTGAGATTGATTTGGGACTTCATTTTATTCCCGGCCCACAATGAGTCTCCAACTGTGAAAATGATTCAATCTACAAGATCCATCTCATGAAGGGAATAAATTGAGTGTTTAAGATGAAGGGAAGAGGAGAGGTGCAGCTCAGAAACACACACTGATGGGGGAAATCTGAGGACGGGGGGATCAGAATGACTGGAATATGCATGAATCCAGGACTGCTTTTGGCTGAAATGTCAAAGTGCTTATCAATCGAATCAGTCAGCGAGCATTACAGAGCCGTGAAATAACTCTGTGTTCATGTGGCGACTGTCAAAACAGAAACTCACACTCAGAAAATGCGCAGGAGTGTACATTTAGAAAGAAAATCCTTTGATTTTAAGGTTTCTACCCTATTTTTAACGATACAAATCTCGCAACAAAATGTCTTTGAAGGTTTCTACCGTATTTTTAGCATTACAAATCTGGCAACAAAATATCTATTAAGGTTACTACTGTATTTTTTGTAACGGTACAAATCTGGCAACAAAATGGCTTTGAAGGTTTCTACAGTATTTTTAATGGTACTGGTTCTGATACCGATACCAATATTAATACCAATATTTATACTGGTTCCGATTCCGAAACATATACCAACACCGATAACGATACTGGTTCTGATACCGATACCAATATTAATACCAATACTGATACCGGTTCCAATTCTGATACCAATATCAATACCGATACAGATACCGATGCCAATACCGATAGCCATGCAGTGTAAGTTACCATGGTAAAAAAGACCAAAGCCAAGCTCATGGTACCTAAAACCCAGGATTGGTGCAAATTAATCTAAGAAAACATAACTGGCTAACCAACTAATCCAGCTTCATGATACAGGCCCCAGATCTCCATACTGAGGAATGCGAGCCTCTAAACTCAGCGATGTGTGCTGGATCTGTGTGTGTGTGCGTGTGTGTGTGTGTGTGTGTGTGTGTAGATCAGCAGCGTCTCTGATGGCCTGATAATGGGACTCATATATCTGAGGAGATTAAAGGCTGATCACACATAATTAAAGCCATAAAGTTTTAATAACTGATCTGAGTCCAGGGGTAAAGTTCACTGCGCAACTACAGCGACACAGAGGAGGAGGAACTCACTGGAACAAACCATAAAAACACTGACAGCCAATCACAATCCACCCTCAGACTGAGAGATGAGTGTTTAGTAGTGCAGGTGTTGAGCAGAGCTCGTCTGAGAGAGATTCATCTGCATTAAATCTGCTCCGACACACACGCACACACACACACACACACACACACACACACACACACACACACACACACACACACACACACACACACACACACACACACACACACACACACACACACACACACACACACACACACACAGACAAACCTAATAACCTCAGTCTAGCCTCATTATTACTATTAACAGACAATAATAGATGAAGAGATGAACCAGAGCGCATCTGAGTCTGCTGTGAATCTGCTGATCTGCTGTGTCGTGTGTGTGAGTGTGTGTGTGTGTGTGTGTGTGTGTGCGAGTGTGTATATGCGAGTATGAGTGTGAATGTGTGTGTGAGAGAGAGATAGTGTGTGTGTAGAGTGTATAGTGTGGATCTGGAGAGTGTGTATGTGTGTGTGTGTGTGTGTGTGTGTGTGTGTGCGCGTGTGTGTGCCTGGATCTGCAGAGAGTGTGTGTGACTGGTTCTACAGAGAGAGAAAGAGAGTGTGTGTGTGTGTATATATATATATATATATATATATGTGTGTGTGTGTGTGTGTGCGTCTGTGTCTAGATCTGCAGAGTGTGTGTGTGTGTGTGTGTTTGTGTGTGTCTGGATCTGCAGAGTGTGTGTCTGGTTCTACAGAGAGAGAAAGAGAGTGTGTGTGTATATGTGTGTCTATGTGTGTGCGTGTGTGTGTGTTTCACAGGGCCCTCAGTGAGTGAATAAAGGCCCTCCAACAGCACCGCAGGCTAAACACGGCCCTTCTGTTCCAGCGTTTAACACACGCACACACACACGCACACACACTAACACACACACACACACTCACAATTAATAATTCACACAGACAGTGAGCTCTGAACTCCAGCAGCACACAAACACTGCAGATTAATGACCACACACACACACACGCACACACACACACACACACACACACACACACACATATACACACACACACACACACGCACGCACACACACACACACACACACACACCTGACATTACATGTGCTTTAATGCAGACTCAAGACTATTCTGAAGATCTACATCATCACAGCTCACACTGACAGCCAACAACATCTTTAAATGTTTAGGAACAGAAAGGACAGACAGATGCAGACGTCACTCACTGCAGAATTGCGGGGACATGAAGTATTTTCCTTAAACTGGAGTGATGTAAAACAGATGCATAACTCACAGTAAACTGAATCCAGTATTAATGTAATTCATGCAAAATGCTTAAATGTGCTGGCAAACATTTGATTCTGTCACTAATTGTTGTTTAGCTTATTGTTAAACTTTATAAAACATGACAGAGTTGACATTCTCCATCACTTTGTGCTTTAGCTCCAGATGCTGACCTCACAGCAGACTCCACACGGCGCGTCTAAAACGCACTCTTATGTATTTTCCTCTTATTATGAGTGAGTTGACTGAAATATGACAGTAGCAGAGAATGACACACAATTAATCTACTAATAGTGTTGTCCCGATACTGAAAAAACGTCCATTTCCCGCTAACATTTGAGCGCTGTTGAGCACGTTCTTAAACACTGCTGATTTGCCCTTATGTTCACGTGCTCAACAGAAATGACTGTGATTGGCCGTGAAGGTCATCAGTTCACCGAACTCACCGCTGTTTACTGAGTGTAACACAGATACAGGGACACTGGAGCGTTTCCAAGCCGTGATTCATCAGCGGATCACTCATATGTCAGCTTATAGACAAACCAGCTGATCGACGTGACTTTAAAACACTCCAGTGTCCCTGTATCTGTGTTACACTCAGTAAACAGCGGTGAGTTCGGTCAACTGATGACCTTCACGGCCTTGCTGTGAGGCCACAGTGCTAACCACTGAGCCACCGTGCCGCCCCATATGCACATTTTGTCTAATCAAATAAAAAGTTGATCCTACTCGGTCGTGTGTATTTTCAAAATCTGTGCACATCTTGGCGTTTCTATCAAGCACTTTTTTACGCATTAATCCAAAATGCATATAAAGGTGGATGAAACATCTCTACTGACTCACATCACAGCAAAAGCTGATTTGATAAGGTGATGCATGGCAACAGTTGCTAAGGAATGGCTGGTTGGTGAAGTGTGAACTCTTACTGGTGTGCTGTGGAGTTTCCCGGATCCTGGCGGCACAGGAGAACTGATGCTGATGCTGCTGCTGCTGCTGGTTCTGTCTCTGCAGACACGCCAGCATGGTGCAGGTCTTCAGCAATCTGCAGACACACACACACACACACACCATTAAAACACACCCTTCTTATCTCAAATATCAAAGTATTTAATCTAAATAATCTACAGCTGAAGTCTGAATTATTCGCCCTCCTGTGAATATTTTCTAATATTTCCCAAATGATGTTGAACAGATTCAGGAATTTCTCACAGTATTTCCTCTAATATTTTTTCTTCTGGAGAAAGTCTTATTTGTTTTATTTCGGCTAGAATAAAAGCAGTTCTTAATAGTTTTAAAGCCATTTTAAGGTCAATATTATTCGCCCCCTTCAGCAATATTAGTGTTGGATTGTCTCCAGAACAAACCACTGTTATACAATGACTTGCCTAATTACCCTAACTTTACCCTAATTACCCTAGTTAAGCCTTTAAATGTGACTTTAAGCTGAATACTAGTGTCTTGAAGAATATCTAGTCAAATTTTATGTGCTGTCATCATGGCGAAGAGAAAAGAAATCAGTTATTAGAAATGAGTTATTAAAACAAGACTACTCATTGAAAAGGGTCCATCGTCCAATCAATTCGCCATTGAGATAATCAAGCTCCGCCCACATTAGTTCTCCATCCAGAAGCAGACATACACAACACAACAGAGAAGGAAAGCTGAGATTTAGTGAGGGTTTCATGCATCTCAGGTGATGCACAGCAGACTGAAGCTGCACGTGTGAGAGATGTGGACGAAGCACATGACAGTATTAATCAATCTCTCAGCGTGTCATCAATCTCTGCTGCTCTCAGAATGAATAAACACTGCGAGGGGCAGATGGGAAGCAAACCAACACCGGCATACATCACCTGTGTGACAACACACAGCAGCACTCGTCTCAGAAACACCCCGCTTTTCCTTTCAGAGAAACAGAGACTTGCACAACATGTACGATGTTTTCATTACAATATTCAAAACCACTAGAGCAGCGCTGACTTGTGTACTTATATTATCCCAAATGTTTGTAACAATGTTTAAAATCCAGAGAAATAATCAGTTTAAGGTAGTTAGACGGAGTGTGTGTGTGTGTGTGTTTATGCTAATGATGTCACACACCCTCCATTTCTGGTTTGGTTTTCTAGAAAGCAGGGAAACAGCAGCGAGGCTTTCAAGTAATTATCACTTTTATAAGAGGTTTAAACACAGTTGTGTGGCAGCAATATAGTAGTTGTGTTACCATAGCAACTATAGAATCACCTCGACAGATCAATTA
>CAIGQV010019082.1:4885646-4910315 GCA_903798115.1 Danio jaintianensis
ACTGAACATAACCAGAACATAAACTGAACATAACCTAAACATAAACTGAACATAACCAGAACATAACCTGAACATAACCTAAACATAAACTGAACATAACCTGAACATAACTAGAACATAAACTGAACCTAACCTGAACCTAACTAGAACATAAACTGAACATAGCCTTAACATAACCTGAACATAAACTGAACATAACCTGAACATAAATTAAACAAATCTAATGATATTAATGCAGTGATGTCTGTGCTCTTCTCGTAGAGATATTAAACCTGACAATATCCTGCTGACCGCAGACGGTCATGCACGGCTCGGGGATTTCGGCTCGTGTCTCCGGCTGGAGGACGATGGACTGGTGAAGTTTTATTCTGCTGTTTACTCTGACAGATCTGGGGCCTGTACCACAATGCTGGCTTAATAAACTCAGGGTTACAGGATTAGTTTCCAGTTGAAATAACCAAACCAGTGCAATCAGGATTTGTTGGTACCATGAAGCTTTCTCTGTTAATTCAGGCTTTGATTCTGAGTTCATGAGTGCCTGCAGATGAAGACTGGACTTATATATTATGCCACGATTCTGTGCGCAAAAGATCATGTTTTGAGCACACAGAATGACTTGTGTGCGCATTAATAATTTCTCACCCTGAAAACATGAACGTTTTGCACACAGTATTGTTGACGTGCACAAAACAAGTCATTTTGAACATAAAAAGAGCATAACCTGAACATTCATGCTAATATCATGGTACCTAAAACCCAGAATTGGTGCAAACTAGATTGAAAGTTAACTGGCTAAGCGGATAATCCAGCTTTATGGTAGAGGCACAGGTGTGCTCTGGTGTGTGTGTTCTGACAGGTGCACTCGGCTGTGCAGGTGTGCTCAGGTGTGTGTGTTCTGACAGGTGCACTCGGCGGTGCAGGTGTGCTTAGGAGTGTGTGTTCTGACAGGTGCACTCGGCAGTGGCGGTCGGGACTCCAGATTATCTGTCTCCGGAGCTCCTGCGGGCGGTGGAGGCTGGTGGGGGATACGGCTCTGACTGCGACTGGTGGGCTCTGGGCGTCTGCGTGTACGAGATGCTGCTGGGAAACACACCGTTCTACGCAGAGTCCATCTCTGAAACCTACGCAAAAATCATACACTTCAAGGTAAAGCAGATCCGATCTGTTGCTGGTTAGTCCTCATGACTAGGCCCACACGGAACATAACCTGAGCATAACCTGAACATAAAAGTGCACGCAGAAATCCACACATTTTTAGCCCATCATTGAGTCTATTTATTTATTTATTTATTTATGTACAGTAAATGTGTATACACACATATATATATATATTCAGTTATTAGATTAATTTCAGTAATATTATTAAATAATATGTTAAGTTTATATAATTTAACTACAATACAGGTTGTAAAGTAATATTTTCTGTCTTTTAGTAGAGATATTATTATATGAGAGACTTACCAAACAAATGAATCTAACTGGATTTGCATTCATTCATTCATTCATTTTCCTTCAGCTTAGTCCCTTTATTAATCTGGGGTCACCACAGAGGAATGAACCGCCAATATTTCAGAAACATGCTCAGTGAACATTCTTGTTTATCTGAAAAACAATGCTGAAGTCAGATATTTTGCTGGAACGTTACATGCTGGAACGTCTGTCTTTGTTTTGGTTCTTTTAACCCGCCCACTGCCACTTTAGCCAATTATATTCCAGCACCACGGTTGCCAGATGCTGGAAAACACAGTATTTCATTCATTCATTCAGAAAGGCTCTGAAAGCATGCGTCCATGACTGAAATGTGACCTCGGGTGGACAGTAGCAGACTCCGAAATGAGACGCAGATTCAGAGTTTCACATGAGGTTATTAATTAGCAAATAATATAAATATTACGAGCGTAAACATTAGGTGAGCAGGTGACATTGTAACCCCGTGTCCTAACAACACGCTACGTGACGAGATGCGCAGTGATGAGCAGTTTGGCTGTTTGCACCAGACCAAACACCACAGAAATGTAAATACAGCCAATCAGAAGCACAGAATATGCACTCACTCATGAAATGGTTTATAATCTAATGAATACATATTAAACCTCTTTAACATTATTAAACGTAGATGCTGAATCACTGATATGTGTTGGTTTCATTATTTCACAGTTCTAAAGTTCAATTTCAGACGGTTTATTTTATTGTCCAGATCTGAGGTGAACTATCTGCTGCTGCTTTCAGTAGTACGGCAATAAATGTCATGTAAAATGGCATTCAAACTCACATTATTAGCATTTAACACTGAATAAAGCACATGAGGTGTACCTGAGCTGATCATTGTCAGTTTTCTGTTGTTCAGCTGTGAGAAATAGAAGCCGTTTCTAAAATATCAATATCAGGACTTGGTTAGGACAAAAAATTATATGGAGAATATTCCCTCTGTCGGGTGCCGTTGCTTTTATTTACAACATGACTTAAATCAGCCTTTAGGCTCAGTCGTCAGACTCGCTCCTCAATCTGGCAACCTGCGCTTACGTGTGTTTTGATCCAGGGATATAATACCTAGTTCCACCACTGGGTGTCAAACTTACATACTGCAGCTTTAACAAATGTATTTTTATTTGTCATTTTAATGATTAATAAGAAATATGTAAACTGAAATTTTTGCAACATTTAAAAAAAAGAGGAATATATGTGCATGCATGACTTAGTTTTTATATCTGTGAAATCCAATCATGTACTTGTGTGGTAAATATGTGATTTGCATACTGTATGTTGTCATATATCAGATTTCAACTCTGAAATCTGGACTCTACTAGAACTATGTTCTGCTAGCTGCTTTGACACAATCTATATTGTGAAAAGCGCTATATAAATAAACATGAATTGAATTTCCATATGGGGGAAATTCTTGGTCATGGATTGAATTATTAAGAATTGCAACTTTAAATATTAAAGTAATTCATTGCATTCTGTAAATGTTAGAAACGATCACCACAAACAAGCCTAAAATTGTGTGTATGTGTCTCTTGTGTGCATGTGCGTTTATATGTGTGTGTGTGCGTGTGCATGTGCGTGTGTGTGTGTGTGTGTGCGTGCATGCGTGTGCGCGTGTGTGTGTGCGTGCATGTGTGTGTGTGTGTGTGCGTGCATGCATGCATGCATGCGTGTGTGTCTGTGTGTGTGTCTGTATGTATTTATGTGTATGTGTGTGTGTGGTGTGTGAATGCATGCGTGTGCATGTGTGTTTGTGTCTGTGTGCATGCATGTATGTGTGTGTGTACGTGTCTGTGTGTGCGTGTGTGCATGTTGATGCATGCATGTGTGTGCGTGTGCTTGTGTGCATGTGCGCATGTGTGTGTTTGTGTGTCTATGTGTGTGCGTGCATGTGTGCCTGTGCATGCGTGTGTGTGCATGTGCATACATGTGTGCATGTGCGCATGTGTGTCTGTGCATGCGTGCATTTATGTGTGTGCGTGTGTGTGCATGTATGCATGTGTGTGTATTCGTGCATGTGTGTGTGTGTGTGTGTGTGTACAGGATTATTTTGAGTTTCCAGTCAGTAGTGTGCAGGTGTCTGAGCCGGCGCGTGCTCTGGTCTGCAGTCTGCTGTGTGAGCGCTCTGAGAGACTGGGCTCTGGAGGATCTGCAGACTTCAGGAATCATCCGTTCTTCAGCGGTCTGGACTGGAGCTCTCTGCATCTGCTGCCTCCGCCGTACCGTCCTGACGTCTGCAACGCCACAGACACTTCCAACTTCGACGTGCTGGACGACTGCCTCAGCGACACGGTAGCACAGCCAACCAGCCAGTCCTCTAGGGCTTCATGAAATCACAATAATTGATATAAAATGATTATTGCATCATATCCCACCCCTTTCCAGCAGTCTGCCTTTGTTCCTCCACAAAACTGCAGTTTCCCGTGGATATCAGTGAGATCACATATTGACTTCTGCAGCATTGTGATGATTTAATTAAGTGTATTTGATGTATTCATGTTTTTAAAAGTGCAAGAGAATGCTATTCTGTAAACAGAACACACACAAGTAAAGTGTGTGTGTGTGTGTGTGTGTGTTCAGGAGACTCTCTCTGATGTGATGGAGCGAGCGCCGGTCGGGGTTCATCTGGCATTTGTGGGATACTCGTACACTGCCACCAGGTCAGTGCTGCTTCATCTGCAGGTCATGGGCTTTATTTTAATGATCTAGACGTATGGTCTAAAGCAGGGGTGTCCAAACTCGGTCCTGGAGGGCCGGAGTCCTGCATATTTTAGTTTCAACCCCAATTAAACACACCTGGACCAGCTAATCAAGCTCTTTCTAGGTGTACTAGAAACTTCCAGGGAGGTGTGTTGAAGGAAGTTGGAGCTAAACTATGCAGGACACCGGCTCTCCAGGACCGAGTTTGGACACTCCTGGTCTAAAGTGTCCGAATCCACTTTTGCTATTGAAGGACAGGAAAAATAGTCTGTGCACCTGGCGCATGGTCTAAAAGAGTTATCCTTATTCTCTTAATGAGTTATGGGTGTGTTTTGGGCATATAATTTATTAAACCAATCAGAGTCCCATCTCCCATTTGTAAGCAGAAAAACTGAACACTTCACTATCGAGAAAACGGTTAAAGACCAGCTACAGAAAGAGTGTCTTCTTTTGTGGATTCGGGAAATGGTGGCGGACGCACTCCACTGAAGACATCTATTACATATTTAATTTTGGAATTCTGTTAATTAAATATTAGTTTCAAAACTATTTCCAAGTTTAGTTCTAATTTCCAGCAAACTAATAAATGAACAATAGCAGTGAAGTGTGGTCAAAAGACTGTGAGTTATATCCAAACACACTTCCTACACCGATGCCCCTATATAGTGATCCATACGTCTCTAAAACTGACAGATAGACAAATCTAAACAAAAACTGATAAACACAAATATAAATGTGCATATAATAAATATTATTACTAATAATAACATTAAATAAATGTAAATGGTCATGAATAAACTGGCTACAACACAGCCGAATTACATCAAAGCCTAAATTAAAAGCAAACATTTTCATATTTAAAGATATTTGTGTACTGCTGAGCGTCCCTGTGTGTGTATTATGCAATGTGTACGTGCGTTTGGATCAGCATATGCACACCAACACGCTCTTTAAATAACAAATAATAATCCTGCGCCATTGACTTTAGAGGAGCTTTTAGTTGGTCAGTTGTGGTCTGTTTGAGTTGCCTTAAAATAGCAATGCTCCTTAACACACCTCCTTTTCAGATCAGCACACCCATGGGCACAGAAATGACCGTAAATGCATTTTCTATTTAAACAATGTGGGGCAAAACGTGAAAAGCGCCATTCTGCAGTGCGCTGTGTGTATAATAGGGTGTATTACGCTGTGTGTTGTGCTGTTGTGCCGTACAGAGAGACGGGTGCACTGGACCGCAGCAGGGACATCATGATGGAGATCGACCAGCCCCAGGACACAGACTCTCTCCACCTGCAGGACAAACTGGTATGACACTCAGAGAGGGCGCTGTAGCGTTTTTGGGGAAATCACACTAACTTAATGCAGAATAAGGAACAATGAGGTCACGTACTGAAAGATAATGAATTTTCAATCAAAAATTTAATTAATTACATTGCACAAAATTGAAACCTGAATTCAAAGTTTTCCTAATTGAAAACAAAATCAGTTTTCCCGCTCATATTTAAATGTTTTGTGTGTGTACGGTCTTTTCCCCTTCGCTCTTGTTCCCACATTCTGCGCTTGCATTTCCAAAAGATGATTTTATTTAAATCACGAGCGGATTCAGCGTCATCATTGGTCCACTAGTCGAGATTGACGGTTGCTCCTCTATCCAATCAGATGAAGCGGGAGTGGACGTCACTCCAATGCAATTCCAGGAGTTTTATATATTTTTTATTTTATATTTTATAATTGTACATGTAACGTCATTTTTTGGAATTTGCTTATTATTATTTTGATACATTTGGTGGGACTTTGATCCCATACATTAATTCATACAAAGGGGCAGCACGCTGACTCAGTGGTTTGCACTGTCTCCTCAAAGCAAGAAGGTCACTGGTTTGAGTCCCGGCTGGGCCAGTTTAACTTCTGAGTTTGCATCTATTATTAATGTTAATACATTTTATTCATTCATTCATTCATTCATTTTCCTTCGGCTTAGTCCCTTATTCATCAGGGGTCGCCACAGCGGAATGAACTGCCAACTTATCCAGCATATGTTTTAAACAGCGGATGCCTTTCCCGCTGCAACCCAGTACTGGGAAACACCCATACACACTCATTCTCACACACACACACACATACACACACACACACACACACACACACACATACACACACACACACACACACACTCATACACTATGTACAATTTAGTTCATCAATTCCCCTATAGCGCATGTGTTTGGACTGTGGGGGAAACCGGAGCACCCGGAGGAAACCCACACCAACACGGGGAGAACATGCAAACTCCACACAGAAACGCCAACTGACCCAGCCGGGACTTGAACCAGCGACCTTCTTGCTGTGAGGCCACAGTGCTAACCACTGCGCCACCGTGTCGCCCCTTAATAGGCAAGGCAAGGCAAGGCAAGTTTATATATGTAGTACATTTCATACACAGTGGCAATTCAAAGTGCTTTACGTAAACAGGAATAAAAGAGACAAGTAAGATAAATTAAATAAGATAAAAACTAATAATATAAAAACAGATGAAAACAGCGTAAAGACAGGCAGTTTTCCATATTCCAGAACACAGGTGTATCATATTTTCTCATTTTACTCTGGGACTTCCCCATTTTGGTGATCACCAGCCCCCCCCCCCCCCCCCCCTGTGGACTTTTGGACGTCTCCAGCAGATTCAATTTTTCAAAAAGTTAAGCTTTACAGCTCTAACTACGTGCCCCCCAATTTCAAATTCCTTCTGGAAGTAAATCCCACGGCCCCTGATTTTAACCCCCTCCCGGGAGTAAATCGCTTTAGCTAGCCAAACGTAATAAAAGGTCTTGATCTCAGCCAGACACCAGGGACTTTAACCCCCCCGCAACAGTTATCTGTGGCCGGTCATCATCTCAGATCTCATTTATATTAATTACGCTGCTATCCCACAGAGACAGATCTACCAGTATGGTGATGGCCCAAGTTAAAATTTTTAACTGCCCAATCAGATACATAAACAGGTATAAAAGGCACAAGTAAAAAAACAATAATAATAATAATATAAAAACAGGTTAAACAGATTAAAATGTGTTAAACAGGTTATAAAAGAATGAAAAAGAAAAGAAAGACATAATAGTGCGATCTGTCGAACGTAGCACAATGCTCATTCAGTAAAGGCACAGCTAAACAGATGTGTTTTCAGTCTGGATTTGAATGTACCTAATGTTGGAGCACATCTGATCATTTCTGGAAGCTGATTCCAGCAGCAGGGGGCGCTGTCAGTAGCTGAAGGCCGATTCACCCTGCTTTGACTGAACCCTTGGAATTTCTAGCTTATATGATCCTAAAGATCTGAGTGATCTATTAGGTTTGTATTCAGTGAGCATATCTGTAATGTATTGAGGTCCTAGGCCATTTAGTGATTTATAGACAAGGTGTAATACTTTAAAATCTATTCTGAATGTGACTAGGAGCCAGTGTAAAGACCTGAGGACAGGTGTGATGTGCTCTGATTTTCTGCTTCTGGTCAGGTGGTCTGGTTCAGGTACATTTTATTAATAAATGTTAAAGTATTATTAATAAAACAAAAAAAATGCAAGCAGACGTACCTCTGGGTACATATTTTGTGGTCTCCAGAAATGTAGACCTGTACGTATCCACAATAAGCCTGTGTGCCTTTTCCTTCCTTGAGAGAAAGTGCCACTTTTTCTAGGGAGGGTTTTTAAATACAATAATTAAAGAATTTTTGAGTGCATGTTGTATTTGCAGACATCTTTTCCTGTCAAACCGATTAAAAAAAATAAATATCAGGAAATATTGAGACTCAGGTTCCCCTCTGCACATGCACACAGGCCTCAAACCAGCGATTACTGTCTGTGTGTGGTAGGACGAAGTAAAATCATCCATCATTCCTCTTTATAGTGTGTTAGTTTTACACCTGTGGCTCAAATCTACAGCTTGATGTAAGTGATGGCGAGTAATGATGTGAATGATGATTTGAGTGTGAATGTGAATCAGAATCAGGTGTGGCAGCTCCGCGAAACCATCACTGCTGAAGTGTTGAGCGCTCCAGAATCTCCTGCTGAGAAAAACAACCCAGAGCGAATGGACAGAAGCACAGAGACAGAGCCGAGCGACACACACGTGCAGGAGCTGCAGAGGTGATCAAATACTGCATTAATATCATCAATAATGTCTTCAATTTATTTGTTTATTGGACATGGACATCACAATTACACCGGACAAACCAAATGCACATGTTTAAGTGTTGTACAGGCTAATTCTCAACACCAGTCCAAGGGTGGCTTGACTTTTATAAATAAAATGGAAAGAAAATAAATACGTATACACAACATTATAATTCTTTACATACAATAGCTATAAGGCAAAAGCAAAGCAGCATGATCAAATAAACTAATAATGGGCTATTCATGTAAACACTGCTTGTAAACACTGTAAACATTTACATTACTTTCTAATTTTAGGCTAACCAAAATATTCATATTCAAATATGAATAACCACATATTCACATATGCTTTTATTTGATTTCAAATATATTTATTTTTTTAATGGAGTCAGTAGGCTTAGTGAATACTGTTGTGACTGTACGGTTTCAATGTAAAATCTACCACTGTAAGGTATTAGGGGATGGCATATAGATACTACAGCGATTTAATATCAATATATTTACTGTAAAATGCACTGAAAACATAATAAATAGAGCTGCACAATTATTTTTTTTACAATAGATATCACAGTTATATTTATAATGACAACCTACTAGGTGAGTGAACTTGGTGAGTCAGTTACTAAAGATTCTAACACTTTTATCTAACAATTTTGATTGTTTACAAGCTCAGTTTGAATGCATTTTTCAGTGATATCATATGATACCGTCTCTTGATACTGTATAGTTGAAAAGACTAAAAACTGAAGCGGTTTCTTAACATGTCAAGCTCTGGGTCAAATGCAGATCTAAATGCACTTCTGGGATTGTACTTGTCAAAGGTTTAATAGCCATATGCAAATCATTAGGTCATTAAGTCTATGGAAACTCCCCACAATTCACAGAAATTGTGTGTGCGTGTCACAGTGTGTGCGTAATTCAAGGCAAAGATGAGAGGAGAAGCAGATCCACGTGAAGCAGGTGATTTTATTATAATCTAATAATATAAGGCAAGACAGGCCGAAATATAAGGAAATAAAACCAGGAAAAGCAAACAATGACTGGCAAAGAACAACTGAAACGCTGATATTTAAATACACACGAGCTAACAAGATAACGAGGTAACAAGGGGATCGAGACTTGGGCAACTAACAAGGTTAACCATGGGGATTAACAAAAGTGTGGCACAGAGAGCACAAGGAGGTGAACACAATCTAACATAGACCCTTCTTAAATTAGCAGCTTCCAGATGAAACAAAACACACACACACACACAAACAATCCAGAATAAGTCTGAGTCCAAGAAGGTGGGCAGAGGCAGATAAAGAGAGCCAGTGCCAGACTGAAGGGGTCTCTGGGGTAGAGTCCTGGACTGAAGCGTAGTCGTGATCTGGAGTTGGCCCTGGAGCAGAACTGGAACAGGTTCTGGAGCGTAGTCCTGATCTGGAGAAGTCTTTAGAGAAGAATCATAGACTGGAGCTGGCTTTGGAGTGGAGTTGTGGACTGGACTGGACTCTGGGGTAGCGTCCTGGACTGTAGTGGGCTCTGGAGTGCAGTTGTGGACTGGAGTGGGCTCTGGAGTAGAGTTGTGAACTGCAGTCGTGTCCTGGACTGGAGTGGGCTCTGGAGGGGAGTTGTGGACTGGAGTGGGCTCTGGAGCGTAGTCCTGATCTAGAGAAGTTTGGTGCAGAATCATAGACTGGAGCTGGCTCTGGAGTGGAGTTGTGGACTGAAATGAGCTCTGGAGTGGAGTTGTGGACTAGAGTGAATACTGGAGTGGACTCTGGGGTGGAGTTGTGGACTGGAGGGGACTCGGGAGCAGAGTTGGGTACTTGAGTGGAGTCCTCGACTGGAACAGACTCTGGAATGTAGATCTGGAGTGGGCTCTGGAGTGAAGTTGCGGACTTGAGGGGGGTCCTGGACTGGAGTTGGATCTAGAGTGGAGTTATAGACTGGAGTGGCCTCTGGAGTGAAGTTGTGGAATTGAGGGGGGTGCTGGACTGAAAGGGGCTCTGGAGGGGAATTGTTGACCGGAGTGGGCTCTGGAGAACAAGACTCAGGAGCGGTGAGCATGACAGGTTTAATAGGTGAGGCAACCATTACCACTGGCATATTGCCTTAACTACAGGTGCAGCAGCCATACTGGGATCATCCTTCCTGACAGTGCAGGAGGAAGCATTTACGAGCAAGTCCTAAAACTAAGATAGCGAACTTCAAGGACCATTATACATGACAATAGATTTTAAAAGGTTGTTTAGTTCATGGTAAAATAAATCTATCAGGGCAAAGTCTGTGAAAAACAAACTGTGATGTTGCCCTTGAGGGTGTGTGTACCTTGATGCAGGAGAATTAGCCTGCTGGATCCGTGGTTGGTTCAGTCATTCTGTAACAACTGGGGCAAAGCAAAGATGAGAGGAAGAGTGGATGGACATGCAGCAGGTGATTAAATTATAATTCAAAAACAAAGCAAGACAGAACAAAAAACATGGAATTAACACCAGGAACATCAAACAATGACTGACTATGAACATCTGAAACACAGAGGTTTAAATGCAAAAGGGTTAACAAGAGGTGGATCCCAAATCACATACATATGCATTATTCTTGTCAGGGATCTGCCACTTCTGTCATGTTTATTCTTGCGTTCAGTTTTATGTCTTATGTTGGCAATGTGTGAAGCATGTGGCTCATGTTTACATGCGGCCATGTGTTCTAGTCCTTTTTGATGTGAGTACAGGGCTTTTTCTTTTGTCTCTTTGTGCCATGTGCTCTCCTGCCTATTGTCTAGTTCTTCCCACCTTGATATCCCATTATTAGTTAATTCTGTAACCTGTTTGTATATTGATTTGTCTTGCTTAAAGCTTCCTCATGTCTGCTGTCTTGTGCATGTTCGTCATTAATTCTTTTTCTGTGTGGTTGTTCCTGTTTTAATCAAGTTTGTGCCTTGCCTGTCCAGTCCAGTCTAGTTAGTTCTTTAGTTAGGTGAACAGAAGCAATGGGCACCACAGGACTAGGACTGTAATAATGTGTGTGTGTGTGTGTGTGTGTGTGTGTGTGTGTGTGTGTGTGTGTGTGTGTGTGTGTGTGTGTGTGTGTGTGTGTGTGTGTGTGTTGTCCAGGCGTCTCCATAAGGCTGAGAGGAGGAACCGGGAGTTGGAGCAGGAGATGGCAGGCCTGAGAGAGCAGATCCTCCGACTGAGCACTGTCAGAAACACAGGTCAGGAATCACACTGATCATCATCTCTCACAGATCATCATATCTCAACATTACTCACATATCCCACACCTCAGAATATCTGTACAGTGTGTCTGAAGCTCAGCGCTGAGAATAGAGATAAATATTCCATCCAGGAATAGATGACGAGACACATACTGATCAACAACTGCATGATCACACGACTGTCACCATCAGGAAGCCTGCCCTGACCGTTAGTTATAAAATAAACAGTTTAATTGTCTGTTTTACCCATTTAACTTTTATAAGTAAATTGGTTAAGGAAAAAAATAATGCTCTAATATTATTGATGCAATTAACAATTTAATCATGCATACCTAAAAATCCTCAAAGTAAGAAGCAAGTTTTGCCTTAAAACAAGCTAAATAATTTGCCAATGTGGTAAACAAAAAAAACCAAATCTTGTTTCAGAATAAAACTACATTTATTTTACTTACCCCTGAGGATTTAGCTTGCTTTAAGGAAAAACTTAATTTTGACATTATTTCTGGAAACAAGACAAAAGTTTTTGCTAGTCTAGAAAATGCATCTTGATAAAAGCATTGTGATATACACTCACCGGCCACTTTATTAGGTACACCTTACTAGTACCGGGTTGGACCATCTTTTGCCTTCAGAACTGCCTTAATCCTTGGTGGCATAGATTCAACAAGGTGCTGGAAATATTCCTCAGAGATTTTGCTCCATATTGACATGATAGCATCACGCAGTTGCTGCAGATGTGTCGGCTGCACATCCATGATGCCAATCTCCCGTTCCACCACATCCCAAACGTGCTCTATTGGATTGAGATCTGGTGACTGTGGAGGCCATTTGAGTACAGTGAACTCATTGTCATGTTCAAGAAACCAGTCTGAGATGATTCACGCTTCATGACATGGAGCGTTATCCTGCTGGAAGTAGCCATCAGAAGATGGGGACACTGTGGTCATAAAGGGATGGACATGGTCAGCAACAATACTCAGGTAGGCTGTGGCGTTGACACAATGCTCAATTGGTACTAATGGGCCCAAAGTGTGCCAAGAAAATATCCCCCACACCATTACACCACCACCACCAGCCTGAACCGCTGATACAACGCAGGATGGATCCATGCTTTCATGTTGTTGATGCCAAATTCTGACCCGACCATCCGAATGTGGCAGCAGAAATCGAGACTCATCAGACCAGGCAACGTTTCTCCAATCTACTATTGTCCAGTTTTGGTGAGCCTGTGTGAATTGTAGCCTCAGTTTCCTGTTCTTAGCTGACAGGAGTGGCACCCGGTGTGGTCTTCTGCTGCTGTAGCCCATCCGCCTCAAGGTTGGACGTGTTGTGCGTTCAGAGATGCTCTTCTGCAGACCTCGGTTGTAACGAGTGCTTATTTGAGTTACTGTTGCCTTTCTATCAGCTGGAACCAGTCTGGCCATTCTCCTCTGACCTCTGGCATCAACAAGGCATTTGCGCCCACAGAACTGCCGCTCACTGGATATTTCCTCTTTTTCAGACCATTCTCTGTAAACCCTAGAGATGGTTGTGTGTGAAAATCCCAGTAGATCAGCAGTTTCTGAAATACTCAGACCAGCCCGTCTGGCACCAACAACCATGCCACGTTCAAAGTCACTTAAATCACCTTTCTTCCCCATTCTGATGCTCGCTTTGAACTGCAGCAGATCGTCTTGACCATGTCTACATGCCTAAATGCATTGAGTTGCTGCCATGTGATTGGCTGATTACAAATTTGTGTTAACGAGTAGTTGGACAGGTGTACCTAATAAAGTGACCGGTGAGTGTATATTTGGACTAGAAAATAAAATAAGCATTTTTGTACCGTTATGTAATAATGTTTATAAGAGCAATTTCTCAACTAAATGTGAACTGGATGAACTGCCGTGCGATTTTATCTGATTTACCAAATTTAAACTGAATTTTTATCAAATAACTGATTGATCAATAATCATGGCAGGGCTAGTCTTGACCAATGTGCTCTTGAATGAATTGAATGAAATGAATGAATTTACTCCCAACACACAGATGCTGACTGCAACAACTAAATGCATTTTTATGTTCAGATTAGTTTTGGGGTCAGTTTGTAGAGTTGGTGAAGTTAGAGATGATCTCCTGAGTGTATTCTGCTTGTAAAACAGACTTATAACTCTTGACGGGTCTCCAGTCTCTAAACTCTTCTGTCTTTACTGTGTTTGGTTCATTGTGAGTCAGTTCTGTCCTGCAGTCATGCATGATGTTTCCTCACAGCGAAGTCTTCAGTCGCCTCACATCGCGCGCGCGCGCGTGTGTGTGTGTGTGTGTGTTTGTCTAATGGCTGTTTCTCCTCCAGTCACAGAGCTGTGTGTGTGTCCTCCACTGCGTGCTCTGGCCGTTTGCCCTCTGGACTCTGCCCAGGACGTAAGCCTGTCTCTTAGTACCTTTATCTGGTAGCACAGCATCTGTCGTGGCTGCGTGTCACCTTCATCTCTATTATTGTCTCATGAGTGTGTGTGTGCCTCATTCCACACGTGTGGAGCCGCCTCTGTCAGTGCTGAAAAAACTGATCGACAAACTTGATGTTTCTAGAGCTCAGTGACGTCCCCTGCCTGTCATTACCCGCTAGTGACGCCGCTGCACCGCCACCTGCTGCTGTTCAACCGGGTGAGTGAACGCGCTCTTACTGCTTACATATTCATTACTTAAAGCAGATGTGAGAAATGTTGAGAAGGGTCTAGCTGCAGACCGGGTGCAGATGCAATCTGAGCTGCATGCAATGCTTTTACACACCTAACCCCACCCCTAACCCTACCCCTCACAGTGCATTGAGTCTGAGATTGCGTGTCTAAGATTGCATATGCAAGTCTGCAGTCAGAGACTGTTGGACGTGCTAGTGACTGATGCAGTTTGGCTTAATCACTGGAAATGGTTTCCTGATCTAGCTTTAATAACTACTAGCTTTAATTAATAAATGTGGCGTTATGTACACTTAGCATCGTTGGTGAATTGCTTATGCTCTTACAGAACACATATTAATTTTTACGTTAATAAACAGCTGATTGCTGCTTTTGTTTGTGAATTGATTTGATTCATATGTTCAGTGCATTCAGTTAATATCATCTACCTCTCATCCAGTCACCACAGGTGTGCCTCAGGGCTCTGTCCTAGGGCCCCAGCAGTTTATAATTTACCTTCTCCCCTCATAACTGTATTTTCCACAAACATCAGATCATCCATTTTCACGTAGATAACACCCTGCTCTACCTATCAACCAAACTCCAATCTCACACCATCCTCCCTCACCAATTGCCTCATTGACATAAAATCCTGGTTCTCTTCAAACGGCCTCAAATTAAATAGCAATAAAATAAAACTTTTTATAGGCACAAGATCAACATTAAACAAATCCCATAACTTCTACATTCCCATTGATATTTTCTTCATCTGCCACGTTAATAATGTCACCCGGTCTACATAACTCTACTTACTACCACCTTTAAAACATCATTTATGTCCTTCCCTTACGCCTCACTGAAATGGGAAGGAGGACAGATGACTAGGGTGTCGATGATGGAGGCAGGAGTTCAGTTAGAGTGGCAGCCCTAAAAATAAAGAGCTTAGGTGGCAATTTAAGGCAGTTCAAGTGATTCGGGCAGTTCAGGTGAATCTGAATGCTCAGATGACTCAGAAGATTCAGATGAGCTGTGTGGGACCAATGTGGATAAACAAGCCATCAGTTGAGGAGGGCTTCTAGTCACACCCTCAATATCCACAAAGACTCCCTCAGTGAGGGGGCGATGTTGCCGGCTCATGCACCTGGTCAGATATCCTCTGCGAGGCTAACAGTGAAATTGGATCCACTTTTGAGTGCGGTTTATTCACTCCCCCCATGTTCAACTCCTGCCGGGAACGGGAATTGAAGCTGCAGCCTTTCAATTGCAAGTCCAACTCCCTAACCATCAGTCCACAACTGCTCCCCAAATAATATCCAAAAATAGGGGTTCTAAATACAGAAATATCTGATCATCGTCCATATCACTGTTTACATTTAACTTATGTTACCATGGCAACGGCTGACGCATTTGTATTGCATTCTAAAGAGTTACATTATCAGCACCACAGTGGAAAATTAAACGATTTCTATGCTAACTGGCCTGCATCGGCACGAAATGAAACAGTTGAGCAAACAGAACCATTCGGCACCATAGTGGAAAAGTGGCTCTCTCCATCATCATCAGCACCCTGGTGATCTCTTTAATTGGTTTAATTATACTGTAGGGTCACACAAGAAAGATTAATGTCACATGTTTCTGCTCTTTTGTTCTATTTTCCCTCTGTCTTTAGTCCTACACATGTTTGTGTCAACCATTATCCCTGTTTAAGTCTCTGGCTATATCTGAAATTGCCCATACACCCTTAAATAGTGCACTGCACCACGGTCACACTGCACTTTTCTCCCCATAGACTTCCATTCATACGCAAGCGAATGCGACAGACCGGAAACGCAACCTCATGCGACAAGTTTCGCAGTTTGCTGCATTGCAATGTTCAAGCTTGGTGAACTCTGACCTGTGAAATCACATCACGTGATTGCGTGAGACCGATTGAAGATCAAAACATGACCTCTCTGCACAGAAATGTAAAATATGAACCAATCGCTCGCTTTTTTATGTCTAATCATCTTGTTTAATCCCGCCCCTTTTCGCAGTGCCGTGTGACAGCCTTTCGTATGCTTATACTCTAGTGTGACCGTGGCATAAGTTACTAAATAAATTATAATTTCATTCATTCATTTTCCTTGAGCCTAGTCTCTATTTCAGAGGTCGCCACAGCGGAACGAACCACCAACTATTCCAGCATATGTTTTACACAGCAGATGCCCTTCCAGCTGCAACCCAGTACTGGGAAACACCCATACACACTCATTCTCTCACACACACACACACGCACACACACACACACTCATACACTACGTAAAATTTAGTTCATCAATTCCCCTATAGTGCATGTGTTTGGACTGTGGGGGAAACCGGAGCACCCGGAGGAAACCCACGCCAACACGGGGAGAACATGCAAACTCCACACAGAAACGCCAACTGACCCAGCCGGGACTCGAACCAGCGACCTTCTTGCTGTGAGGCCACAGTGCTAACCACTGAGCCACTGTGCCGCCTCTAAATTATTATTTAATTAATGTTTGTATATGTGACAGAAATGAAAATACTGTTTCATTACTAATAGACAGCTCTCTAAGTGTTAATAACTGTCAGAACGCAAACAGAACACATCCCTTCAGTGCTCCAGTTCACTCACTCACTTCATTCACTCCTTTAAGTGCACTATTAATGTAGGGAACAGTGAATGAGGGTATAGGGGTCGATTTCGCATACATCACCTGTGTTTCATTAGTTCTTGTGAATCACACTTTTGGAAACAGTAGTGTGACAATGACGTGTGTGTGTGTATGTGTGTGTGTGTGTCAGGTGCGTGTGCCGCAGGTGAGCAGTGAGTCGTATCTGCTGGTGTGTGCTGTAGGGCAGGAGCTGCAGCTGTGGGAGCGACACCTCAACACTGATCTCTGCTGAACATCTGCAAACAAACACTACAGCAGCAGAGGGCACTATACTGTTCATCTGTATTTCTGCTCTTCTGTTCATCTGCTCTTCAGACCTCCAGCATCACGCCAGCATCCTTCAGGGTGTTTAAAGCCAGTCAGGAACTTCCATTTATACAAACTTCTGTTGAAGTGGATTTATGCAATGAAATTTCACAGAACAACTGTAAATACAAGCACGCATTGGCTGTATTTGATAATATCACAGTGCCTTCTTAATGAGTATTTTATAAGCTGGAGAACTGCTGAGAAAATTCCCCGACACTGCAAAAATGCTTAGAGTTTATGTCTTGTTTCGAGTCCAAATATCTCAAAATCCTTTAATCAAGAAGCATTTTCTAGACAAGCAAATAACATTGTCTTGTGTTCAGAAGTAGTTTATCCTTAAAACAAGCAAAATAATCTAATTGTCCCTTTTATTTTGCTTGTTTTAGGGAAAACTCACTTATTTTGACTAATTATGTCTGAAAATAAGACAATATGTTTTGCTCGTCTAGAAAATGCTTCTTAATTCAAGAATTTGTAGATATTTGGACTAGAAACAAGACCAAAACTCTAAGTAAGAACAGCATTTTTCCAGTGTGTAAAGTCATATATATTGTGTCTTTTAGTAGATGTGAGAGACTTGCTTCGTTTACCAAACAAGTGGATCCAATCGGATTTCCACTGTAAACCTCAGATAAAAGTTATATATTTTATTTCACGTCTTAATCATTCTGCATAAATCTGCAGATTTTGTACAAAATTCTGTGCCGAAATAGCAGAAATGTCGGCAGATTCTGTCTGACCCTTAAATTACGGCGACCTTATTTACTTGTTAGTTCATGTTTGATAATTAATCTATTATATAACACTTAGAGCTAAATGTAACTGGCTCTGTGAGAAGGAATATTAATTAAAAGTGCAACTTGACCAATCATGACTTGTTAGTGTGTCACTATGTCATGACTTTACTTAAAGGGATTATTCATTCATTCATTCATTCTCCTTCGGCTTGGTCCCTTTATTCATCAGGGGTCGCCACAGCGGAATGAACCGGCAACTTATCCAGCATATGTTTTACACAGCGGATGCCATAACCCATTAATGGGAAACACCCATACACACTCATTCACACACACTCATACACTACGGACAATTTAGTTCATCAATTCCCCTATAGCGCATGTGTTTGGACTGTGGGGGAAACCGGAGCACCCGGAGGAAACCCACGCCAACACGGGGAGAACATGCAAACTCCACACAGAAACGCCAACTGACCCAGCCGAGGCTCAAACCAGCGACCTTCTTGCTGTGAGGTGACAGTGCTAACCACTGAGCCACCGTGTCGCCTTTAAAGGGATTATTATTATTATTATTATTATTATTAAGAACTCATTCTTATGAACTCCTGTGTTTAAACTGTTGATAATGATGCAGACAGGACACCTTTATATTGTTTTTTAATGTAAACACGCATTAGACGGACATTCATAACTATTACGTTAATAATAATGCACCCCTCCAAGTAAAGTCATGACATAATTATACATTAACATGAGTTCATGTTGGTTAATGTACACTTCTAACTGACTAAAAACCAGTGTTAATGAATACATACTAACATACATAACACAAACTAATTAAGGTTGGCTGTTATTCACACATCAACTCATGTGACTAATTTTAAAGTAACTCATTAACTCATCATAGGCTCATAATAAAGTCACTTTTAGTTTACATGTTAGTACATAATTATTCATGTACTGTTACTGTAAAGTGTTACCCATGCAGGGGTGGATTTATTGATTTGAGGGCCCTAAGCAATTTCAGCCGTGGGGCCCAAACAGTCCTAATATGCACCCTTTGTATTCATATGTATTTATTTTAAATTTTACTTTTATTTTTAGCTGGTCTTTTAGTCTTTTATCACTCTTCATTTGTATCTTAATGCAGTCTAAATCATTTGTTTTTTTAAGATGAATTCACAACTAAAAATAATGAATAAATAATAACTTCATTTTTAAAACTGCACCTTCACCTGATTTGGCTGCTGGACTGATCCATGATTGGGAGTAGGGGAGACACATTTGCACAGATGTAATAATTACATTGCAAATTTATTTGTTAGACCCTCACCATACAAAATATAACAGAAAACCACGTTATATATAATTTATAGAAACTTCTAGGTATGTATTGGGGGCCAACAGATTTCCTGGGGCCCTAATTGGCTGTTTACCTCGCTTATTGGTTGAATCCGCCCCTGTATCCATGAATATGGTTTAATTAGAACACAGGTCTTTATTTGACGTGCTCTTGATGTTATATCACATGTGTTTGTGTTTTCCTCCATCAAACTATCATATACAACAGCGCTATTTACCAGAGATGTGTTTTGTACAAAACAAGGAGTGGAGATGTTTAAAGCATTACAACTATTTAAGTGTGAGTAGCCAAGAAATAAAGCTGGCTTATTTATTTAAAACAGTCTGAGTTATTTTTGGTTTGTCCTGGAAAAATGTGTGTTTGTTAAATGTTTGCCCCATGTCCAGGTGAAGAAAAATGCACTAAAATACGTTTTATTTAAGAGTTGACTTCCATAATGCACTAAAAGGGCTCTATTTCAGCACTAATTTTGTACTTAATATACCAAAATTTATTCTTTAGTGCTACTAAAATGTGCTGTTTCAGTATTTAAAAATACATATATTTTACATCACTTTTAATAAAATGCATTAATATTGGTTAATGGTCACATGATATCAAGGTAAACACATGCAACTTTACTGTTTAGTGTATTTTCATTGTTTTTATTTTACAACAACAACAAAAAATATATTTATTTTATAATAATAATTATTTATCAACTCATGAACCCCAGTTTGGGAAACCCTGCCATAAAGGAATAGTCACCCAGGCTCATTCTATATACCCCTATATACATTTCTGGAGATTGTGAAATACGTCCCAGGAGGTTTTCTCGAATCCACCAGAGGCCGCTGTGTACGCTTTTTCAGATCTCACTTCCCACAGTGGATGAAACTGTTTTCAAAGGCAATCCAGAAAAAGAAAAGCCCTCGCCTGATTTTTACCATGATTTCAGATTTTACCACATTCTCACCCTGTTATTTACTTGTTTATTTTATTTTTTGGCTTCTGTTTTTGTTTTACCTGCTCTCTGGAACCGTTCTTCGCCGGACTCGAACCCCGTCGTCGTGGTCAACTCCGTTCCACGTTACAAGTCCACCAACGTACATGGCGAGCCACTGGGCAAACTGGTAACAGTGGAAAAGCTGTCCATATGGAGGTAAGCGGTCAGCTGGTAAGCACGAAAAGGAACGGCATCATACCACTCCATATCGTTCGTTTTAAAGACAAAATGCAGTCATACGTACATAATTCATGATCTCCAGAAATGTATATAGGGCTAAGTTTTCAGAATGAGCTTGTATTGGGAATAGTCCATGTACACATTATTTCGTGATATAGGTGTAAAAGTTTCACTGTTGAGTAGTTTTTCACCCATTTTCAAGTGGGTTTTCATATACTGATCATTATACTTGTATGTTAATTTTATTATACTTCATACCATAGAAATGTTAATATTGTGAAACATTAGTCAGAATTAAGCAGAATCAGAGGCATTAGATATATTTGAAGAAAATAGGCACATTTATTTGGATTTTTAATTCTAATCTCTAAAAAACAGACTGGGTCATTTCAATCCAAATTGGGTATATAATGGACAAACCCAAACACTGGATTAAATTTAGACATTTAATTAAAACATTTAACCCAAGAGTTGGTTTAGTCCATATTTTATCCAAAATTGAGTTGAAATAACGCAGCATTTGTTTAGAGTGAAACAATATTGAGGAAGAGCAGAATAAAGTGAACAGAACATTTTCAAGAAGTAGTATGTGAAATAGTGCATATATTGTGCAATGGTAAAGGAACATTTTACAGCTAATCTAGAGGTAAACAGGTCAGTTTTACCATTTTTTAATCCATTCAGCCGATCTCCGGGTCTGGCAGGAGCACTGTTAGCTTAGCTTAGCATACATCATTGAATCAGATTAGACCATTAGCATCTCACTCAAAAATTTCTGAAAGTTTCAATAATATTTTAGTTCTCCATCCACCTTGCGATCACATGTGCCTTAAAACAAGCCAAATAATCACGTTTTTCAGTTTGACGTAAGAGTATTTTGCTTACCCTATTGACAGATTTGACTCCTTACTTCTTGTTTCTAATCTAAATATCAAAAAATTCTTAAATCAAGAAGTATTTTCTAGACAAGCAAAAAATATTGTCTTGTTTTCAAAAATAATATGGCTAAATGAAGTGAGTTTTTCCTTAAGCTAAATAATCTGCCAACGGGGGAAGCAAAATAATGTAGTTTTTCCTTTTGACATAAGATGATTCTCTTACCCCATTGGCAGATTATTTGGTTTGTCTTCAGGAAAAACTCACTTCGTTTTGGACTAGAAACAAGACAAAAACAGTCATTAAATAGATTTTTTTCTGTTTCTTTGACAGGTTTTATTGAGTTTCTTTTGAAATGTTTTTAAACATGTTGTTTTTTAATGTATATTGTTTGATTATGTGTTGATTTGATGTGGATTCATGTCAATTGATTGATTACCACATGTGTAGTTGGTTCCTGCTTATGGATTGGGATGAGGACTTGAGTCTGGTTTATCAGCTGTTTCTAATCTGCAATTAGATGAATTTTAAGATGGAGATGTATATTTAAAGTCTTTTGAAATTAATGTTGTGCCCTGAGGAAGGCTTGTAAGCTGAAACGTGTCGCCATTTATTTTATTTCATTAAATTTTCTCTTCTTTATTACAAGTGTTGCTGGAGTTCCCTATTTATTTTTACCATATTTGTAGAAACAAGACAGAAACTCAAAGTAAAAGCATGTTTTGCAGTGCAGTGTTCACATGAGGCCTTCAGATACAGTATTTGTACTGGAAACAAGACAATATTAAGTGAAAGCATGTTTTGCAGTGTTCATATATAGATCCCTTTAGTTATTTAAACTAGAAACAAGACAAAACTGTAATAATCAGTGCAGTGTTGATCATATGTAGAGTCCTTTAGATATTTCTAGAAACAAGATAAAAACAGTAATTAAAGCGTGTTCATGACTGCAGTGTTGTTCATATGTAGAGTCCTGCACTGGGATACAGCATGTAGGGGCCGATGTTGTGGGGTCCCGGGCCCTCCAGCATGTGTTTTCGGTAGTACCTGCGCAGGGCGGGGCTGCCGGGGTGCTGCTGCCGCACGTGTAGGAAGTATTGATCAGGTCGGCTGGAGGTGAAGCCGCAGTCCTCACACACGAAGATCTTAGAGCGGCGCTGGCGGTACGCGTACTGCTGCTGCACGCCGTGGATCTTACGCAGGTGAGACTCCAGAGAACAGCGCTGCGTGAACGCCTTCTCACACAGATCACACCTGTACGGCCGGATGCCTGCACGCACACACACACACACACACACATATATACATATAAACATATACACAATATATACATATATTTACAACCCAAAGGCGGCGCTGCATCAAGAATCCTCATTCATCTATAAGCCAGATCACCCCATGGGCTCAGGACTACTGTGGCAAACCTCTGGCAAGTACCACAATACAGAATTACATCCACAAATCCCAGTCAAAACTGTACTGTGCCAAAAGGAAGCCCTATGTTAACAGTGTCCAGAAGCGCCGTCCACTTCTCTGGGCTCGGAGGCATCTGGGATGGACCATCACACAGTGGAAGCGTGTACTGTGCTCAGATCAATCAGTATTTCAGGTGTTTTTTGGGAGAAATGGACGCCGTGTGCTCCGAACCAAAGAAGAAAAGGATCATCCAGACTGTCACCAGCAACAAGTCCAAAAGCCAGGGTCTGTCATGGTATGGGGTTGTGTCGGTGCCTTTGGCAAAGGTAACTTCACTTCTGTGATGCTCCATTAATGCTGAACAGTACAGAGAGATTCTGGAGCACAATATGCTGCCTTCTTCTCCAGGGACGCCCATGCATATCTCAACAAGACAATGCAGAACCACATTCTGCACACATTACAGAGTCCTGCTGCGGAGGAAGAGGAGACAGATACTGGACTGGCCTGCCTGCAGTCCCGACCTGTCTCCAACAGAGAATGTGTGGTGCATTTTGAAGCAACGAAGACCCCGTACTGTTGCCCACCATAAGACTTTGCAGGAAGAATGAGACAGCATGACCCCTGAAACACTTCATCACTGGTGTCTTCAGTCCCTAAACGTCTTTAAGTGTTGTGAAAAGGAACGGCAACATTACAGAGTGGGCTGTTTCTGAAATATGTTGCAGGAACCAAAATGGCAATATGTGTTTATTTAGAAAAAACTGTACATGCACATATTTATATAAATACAAACCTTTATTTTTTACATTAGTCATGATTAATTAGTCATAATAATTGTAAATGTTTTGACAGACATTAGCTGTAATGATCGGTGATGATCCCGAAGGACCGGTGCTCATTGTTGCATTAGCGCGTAGCATTTGCTCCAGCTAATAATGACATGTGTTTGTGTCACAGACGATGCTGAATCTGATCCAGAAGAAGCTGCAGGACCGAATGGTGAGGCGTTACTGATTCCTGTCACTGACTGTGTGTGCATGCAGCCTCTTCATGATGCGCACAACAATCAGTAATACTAACTAACCCTTGTGTTCTGTTCAGATTGACTCCCCTTTGGGTATATTTGTGGCTGTTTTTGCCCCGTTGACTTCCATTAGATCATTGTTAATCAGTTTATGTGAAGTGATGGAGGTACTGTTATTCTGTAGGGTTTAGTGAAGCGTTTCACTGCTTTCTGTGTTTTATTCATTGTAGAAATGCAAATGTTTGTATTTTATATTTAATGTGAGTTTTTTTAAAGGTTGTACTGATGACAATGGTGTGTGTGCACATTTGTGTATTCGTGCATCTGTATGTGTGTGTTTGCGTTTATGTATTTGTGTGTATATGTGTGTGTGTGTGTTCAGTGTGATCAGGTGATGGAGTTCTCCTGGAGTGCGCTCTGGAACATCACAGACGAGACTCCTGATAACTGTCAGATGTTTCTGGAGTGTAACGGCATGAATCTGTTCCTGGAGTGTCTGAAGGTCTGATCATCATCATCATCACTGCACCCTCTCACACACACACACACACACACTCGCCTGCATCTGACCTTTGACCTCTGACCTCTGCAGGAGTTTCCTGATAAACAGGAACTCCACCGCAACATGCTGGGGCTGCTGGGTAATGTGGCGGAGGTGAAGGCGCTGAGACCACAGCTGCTGACCAGACAGTTCATCATCGTCTTCAGGTGTGTGTGTGTGTGTGTGTGCGTGCGTGCATGCGTGCGTGTGTGTGCAGTGATCTGCTGGACAGTGAATCGGACGGGATCGAGGTCTCCTAATAACGCCTGTGGTGTTCTCTCAAACATCATGACTGTGTGTGTGTGTGTGTTTGTGTGTGTGTGTGTGTGTGTGTGTGTGTGTGTGTGTGTGTG
>CAIGQV010019082.1:4934159-4945085 GCA_903798115.1 Danio jaintianensis
TATATATATATATATATATATATATATATATATATATATATATATATCTTAGTGGTGTAACGGATCACAAATCGCATGATTCGGATCACACTACGGTTTTTGAGTCAAGGATCAGACCATTTTTCAGATCAGCAAAAAAGGGAGGAGACAAATGTCATTTGCTTTCCAATTATTGCAAAAACATTACTGCAAACATAACCTAGAACCTGTAATTTTAATAAAAATGAAGAAATAACCAGCTGAATAAAAAAAGTTAAATATAAAACATCTGCAGTGATTTCATGTTAGACTTCACTTTAATCATGATCCACACAAAGCAGCAACATACGTTATCTTGGGTAGTTGGTGATTTAAAATATATTGTATAATTTTTTTAATTTGGCGTGGAAAAAACAATTGTACATTGTGAAATTATGCTACTTAAAACACTCAAGTACAGACCGAGAACTGTAGACATGCTGATTAAAAATGCTAATTCATTTTCTTTCAGCAGGGGGCGCATGTAGAAGGTTGTTAGAAGGGATACAGCTGCAGACAGAAGTTAACAAGGATTATTTATATTATTTTTTAAATTGCCCATTGTATTTTATTAACGTCTCTCTTCTATCTCTTCTATCTCTCTTATATCTGTTCTCCCCCTTCAGCTTTTCTGATGTCTGTTAGCATTTCCTTTATAGACTTAAGACCTTTCATAGTGTAAAGTTGTTGCAGTGCAGTTTGTATGCATATCCACACAGAGATCAACCTGAGGAATAAAAACGTCTGATTGTCATTTGTGCATTTATTACAAAAATTGTCTGGTTCCAGTTTCTTGGCAGTTGATCAGTATATACCGAATCGTTACTTCAGACTTATGCATTTATTTGTGTTCATATTTTTTTGCCCTGTGTCTGTACAGGCAGGAGCAGCAGGAGAGAGAGAGACAAGAGCAGGAACGTCTGGAGAGAGAGAGGCGGGCTTCTGCTCCTCCACCTCCGCCTTCTGCTCCACCTCCTGCTCCAGCTTCTGGTCCGCCTCCACCTCCTGGACCTCCCCCTGCTCCAGGACCACCACCCCCACCTCCACCGCCACCTCCTTCAGGAGGCGGAGCCCCGCCAGCCCCGCCCCCACCATCTGGAGGAGGAGGAGGTGGTGGAGGTGGAGGAGGAGGAGGAGGAGGGGGAGATGGAGGTCTGGCCTCTGCGCTCGCTGGAGCTAAACTACGCAAAGTAGCCAAGGTGAGTCAGACTGAAGGTCACATGATCTACATCATTCATATGTGCTGTGTAATATGATGATTGTTTGAGCTTTTGTTCATTTCCTTTAAGTGCAGTGATTGATTGACAGGTGAGTTGATTGACATGTCTGCATTGTCTATGATGCATCAAAACAACAGATCTGACACCTGACAGCAGTGTGAGGTCTTATGCTTGATTCACAGCAAATGTGGAATTAGGTATTTCTGTGAGTAAATTACATACAAAGTCAATGTAAACACGTGGATATATGTGAATTATTGCAGCGTGAATTATGTGTAATTCCTACCAGACACCTAGCATCATGTCAATTGCTCTAGATTACTCATGGGATGTTTTTCGGATGTTATGAGGCAAATTCTACACATTTGTGGCAAATGCAGTATGCATTTCACGTCATTAGTGCTGCTCTGTGGAAATTTACCTCCATTCACACACTTGCATCGACTTTGTATGCAGTTTACACAAATACTTAAAATCACATTTGGTGTGAACCCAGAATTAGACCGACACCTCTTAACCATATGGGATGGGATTGCTTAAAAAAAGATAAAAGATCTATATAGTATATATTCCATGAATGTATACCATTCTGTTATGTGTTGTTGGTCATCCCGCCTGAGGGCTCTTATTAAGCTTTACCTACTCTGAGCTGTCTTACCATAGTCCCTCATGCTAGGTCATGTATTAAGCAGCCAAAAGTTGTTTGATTTACTGGTCAATCTACGTTCCTACTCTCCCCTATGGTCATGATCTTTGGGTCATGAACAAGATCTCTGATGCAAGCGGCCGAACTGAGTTCCCTTGGCAGGGTGGCAGGATGCACCCTCAGAGAAAGGGTGAGGAGCTCTGTCACCTGGAGGCATCTTTTTTGAATGCCTCCTGGACGCCTACCTAGGGAGATGTTCCGGGATTGTCCCATTCGGTGGAGGATCATGGGATGACCTAGGACATGCTGGAGGAACTGCTGTATGTCTCTTGGTTTGCCCAGGAATGCCTTGGGATCCCCCGGAGGAGCTGGAGGAATTGTCTAGAAGAGGGAAGTCTGGGATTCCCTGTTGAAACTGCTGTCCCCGCGACTAGGCTCTGGATAAATGGTTAAAAATGGATGGAGTCGTTCCCTTTCAAATTAGCTTCAATTGACATTGTGTCAGTAGACAATACTCTGGGGATCGTTGTCAGTCTCACACTGCTGAGTAAGTCGAGCCTGTAAGAGTGCAGCACATTACCAGTACTTCAACTTTAAAGGCTTTGACATACACAGAGATTTTGTCACCATAATGAGCAAATTGTGTTTGCCAGTGTCGTTATTGTCAGTGAAACTCATTCCAAGAATGAGCATAACCAACTTCCATCATATTTGCAGATGGTACATTTTGCCATGGTTTCATCGAGTTCTTCATCACATGCTCCAGTAAACAAACACTTTCCATGTTAAACCATGGAGAGTAGAAGGGTTTGAAATCAATTAACACACTTATTGCGGCAGGGATTATAAAGCTGTGCTGAGTGGTCGAACATGTAGATTCCACGAATTTGGTAAGTGATGCCAGTTTGCAGTTTGTTTGGAAAAGTAAGTCCAGGTGCTGTCGTTACTCCATCAGTTCTGGGAATGTTTGTTGATTGGGCCAATTGGCACTACTAGGAGTACTGACTTCTGTTCTTCTCTAATCTTGCATAATATTAGTGCCAAGATATTGGAATGGGGGAATGCATATTTGCTTGTCCTTGACTAGTGGTGAGTGAACACATCCACTCTCAGACTTCTGGGAATAAAAGATTGGGGAGTGGGTCGTCTCTTCTTATACAAAGAGTCCAGAAATTGTTCCATTTTCCCAAGTATTTCTTGAAAAGACCTTATGGGCATGGGGAACCTAGCAGTGCTTCTTAACAGGTGAGCTTGCACTGAAATAAAATTCATTTTGACTTTTAACCCAGTATGCTTTTACTCCTGACCCAGTACGTTTCAGGAACTGCAAACCTCAGAGTGCAGCCCATTGTTTCCATTGTTAATGAAAGATGCTAATAACTCTATAACCTGCCTGTAAATCAGCAGTGCACAGTTCTGAGAGCATCTTCTAACTACAAAAATGTAAATAGATTCAGTATCTTTAAGAATACTATAAATTATTATATGCATGAGATCAGGTGTTCCCACCTCAAACATAACAAAACAACTGACATTGTGTCCCTGTATCTTGCTTTGGACCAAGTCCACAAGAAACGCACCATTTATGAAGTGGATGAGAAAGCTTATGATTGGTAAATCCACCTCTGGAATGTTATGTTAAGGGGTGATGGAGGGTGCATTTGCCCAGCTGCTGAGTAACACATAAACTACCCAACACAGAAATAAATAACCAAACAAACCGGCCAGCCAGCAACTAGAAAACTTTGTCACCACTTGTTTTCATGATTTTAATTAAAGTAAGAAACTATAGACTATTGTACCTTCAAATATATTGTTTTAATAATGGGGGCCTTTAAGAAACACTGTTTAAGATGGTTGAACTCAAAAGTTCTGCTGTTTTGTCTCTGTGCAGGATGAGAGTGGAGGACCAGCTCCTGCAGCGAGCGCCAGTTCAGGAGGTGGAGGTGGAGGAGGAGGCAGCAGTGGAGGCGGAGGTGGAGGCGGAGGTGGAGGTGGACTGATGGGAGAAATGAGCGCAATTCTTGCTCGACGGTTCGTTTAATGCCACTATAATTATATGTTTGCACTTGATCAGTATAGCACAAATTAAGTTTAAAACCACCCACTTAGAATGTGACCAGTTCTTCAAATTTAAGAGAGTCGATCTGAAAATATAGCTTCCTCAGTTACAGACGTCTGTTCATTGTAGTGGCAGCAAATTCAGTGAATAACTGTGCACAAAGCAGCTCAACTTCTGTCTTTGCTATTGTTGTTGCTCATATTTAAATATATTCATCTGAATGCATTACAGAAGAAAAGTTTCTGACATTCCAGTGGTGAAGAAGGAGGAATCGACTGTAAGTGTGTTTGGGATTGAATGATATCTGTGTGTGTGAATTAGTCCAATCTCATGATCTCTCTGTTTTCAGGGTGATTCGGCAAACAGTGACTCCAAAGCTGCTGGTGAGAACGCTCATAATATCACTTCGTAATCTTGCTGCACTTCCTGTCTACAGAAAATATATCACATTTCACCAAAATATGCTGTATGTTTCCGAAACAGACGTGGTGAAGAAGCCTTGGGAGAAACCGTCCTCAGTGACACGGTAACATCTGCAGATCACTGATGCTTAATAATCTTGCCATTTCATGAATACAGGGTTTTTACAATTATTTATATTATAGTACAGTTTTGCTCAAACTAGGGTGCTCAAACTTGGTTCTTGGTCCTGCAGAGTTTAGGGACAACACCTGCCTCGAAGATTCTAGTTTACCTAGCAAGAGGTTGATTAGCTAGTTCAGGTGTGTCTAACTGGGGTTGGAGCTAAACTTTGCAGGACTCCAGCACTTCAGGATTGGGTTTGGTCACCCCTGTTCTAGACTTTCTATTTTAGCTTATTTTTGTGTCTCCATTCAATCTGAGGGTTAGAACGCCGTGACCTGAAGACTTGAATGCAGAATTTCATGTAGAAATATTCCCTGAGCACAGGTTTTGCACAGGTTAAAGGTTTGGGTGAAGTATACCAGTACAGGGTTCTTCTGGCTCTGTTGTGACTCCAGAACATTTGTGTACTCTGTTATATTTTGACTGGCTGACACTCACCCATTTGAGAGAGGGTTAGCAGTTCTGCATCAAAATGTTGTTCTGGATCGTTCGAGATGTTATGGGTAGAAGTATCTCTGAATCACATAGCTTTTCATGGAATGGTATGTAACTCCACTAGATGTGGGCACTAAAGTCTCCTGGGTGGGTCAAATATATCCTAACTATGATGGGCAGTTTAAAGGTGCCATTTGGTATAATAGCTGCATCCAACAATGTTACACCTTAGGGGTTGATGGACAAGATATTTTTATTGGTGTCTCAACACCAGGAGTTTCCATACAGTATGCACACCCCTGCGTAAGATAAGGAGTACATGCAATGAGCTTCATACCAATTTAGTTTGGAGTCCCCAGTTTCTTACCTTGGCTCACTTTTTGTGTTACCGTTGCATGACCATTCTTTTATGGGTTGATGGTCATCCAGCATGTGGGCTTTTAGTAGGATTTATCTTCTCTGGAACATAAATTGCCTTGAGATCAGGGCTGTTTTCCTGGCTCTGAGACACTTCCTCTTATCTTTCAGTGCCCCATTTCAGGCTTGTGCAGCAGATCCTGCAGCAGAACAAACTGCTCATTCTTGAGGCATGTTTATTTTTTCAGGCAGTGTAAAGTAAGAGGTACACATCCTGTCAAAGCAGGGGTGAGACTCTGGGATTGGCGACACCACCCAGAAAAGGTGGAGTCCATATGGCAGCAGAGCAGAAGTGAACCTGTTTGTCTCACAGGTGTCCTCTCTGGTGTCTTCTTTGGATGTCCTGTTAGGGTTGGACACCATGGTATGCATGTGGCTCTACCAGTCACTTTAGTCTTTGAGTCGGGGGCCTTATATGGGCACCTTGAGTGGGGTTTTCAGACTCTGTGTGTACCTTGTAAGGCTCTCTACGGGAAATTCCACCCAGGAAGGACCTACTGTCCCAAGTACAGATGGGGTACAATATGTCACCCCTTACCAGAGATCTGGAGGCCTAAAGGAAAACAAACTCATAAACACTGCTCCCTGAGCTGAGGCTGTAGAAATCATTCTCAGTTCTAGAGATCCCTCAATTTAAAGACTTTATGCTCCCTTGCAAAGAGCAGCACTTGAATCGGTAAACCATTTGGTTCAGTTTGGGAAATCCTGCAAGAGCCTCTCTCTAAGCAAGACTTGTCCAGCTGCTACACTGATTTGAAAATTGGGAAAAATGTAAAGGTCAATATGGCCGCTCTAGAGAATGAAGCCCTGCCTTCTAGTAAAGGAGCCAGTCATCAATCACTATAGACTGATGATTCTCTGGGGGAGGGGCTCAGTCCAGACATGTGTCCTTTAGACAGTTTGTGCAGCTTCATTGTTATGATTCGTCTGGGATCGGCAAAAATTGCTGGAATACTTAGTATCTGAATACTTGTGTCGTGATCTCGTGAGTGCGCATGCTCATTAGCTTGGGCAACCTGAAAAAATTCAGTATTTTCTTTTTGACTTGAAGATTTAGAAACAAAATATAAGAGACAGTTGTTGTAAAATTTAATTAGAGATTCCAAATATGCATTTTAATCGTAAGCTTGGCAAAGTTTTGGAGAATTTGATGTTTCCCCATTTAAAGAGACTGCACTTGTATGCATGAGAGGCTTTTCAAAGATGGTCGCCAAGTAAAACGACTTGCATTAAAGGGACTTTGCTTACATGCACAACCCTGAGATATTTCATTTAATTTCAGTTTTCATTTACTGTAGAACCTCAACTTAATAATATTTGTATATTTATAGTTAACAAACATGTTTTCATTGGTTTGAAAGGGTGAATTCAGGCTCTAAGACTCAAGACAAGAGTCCAGTCTCTCCTGCATCTGCGGCTCCATTGAGCAGGTATTTAATTCTTCAGTCGAGTGTGTAGTTTTTGTTCATCTGTTTCTGGCTTCAGTGCTGACGGTCTGTTATTCTGCAGGCTGAGACCTGGCAGCAACACTGGAGACTCCGGATCCAAAGACGCTTCAGACATGGAGAAACTCAAACAGGTCAGCAGGTCCATCTAAACACAATGACTTCATCTAAACTACCAGCCAGATGTATTTATGATTCTGAATGAAGTCTCTTCTGCTTAACAAAACATCAACCAACTGAATGTTCAGCATCATTACTCCAGTCTTCAGTGTCACGAGAAATCCTTCAGATATGAGGATTCAATGATCAAGAAACTTTCTAGGCCCGTATTCACAAAACATCTTAAGGCCACAAGTAGCTCCATGCTTACAGATTTGATGAATAATGAGTGTCAGTCCTTAATTTAGCTTAACTAGATGCTAAGTCAGTGAAACATTAGCAGTAGTGAAGAGTAGTCGTAAAATTACTAAGACAAACCCACAAACTAGGCCTGCTCGATTAATAATTTCTTAACCGAAATCACAATGGGCTTTTCAGATAGCAAAAGCAAAAGCTGCGATTATTTTGATGCACTATCAAATATGAAAACAAGCATATCGTTTTTGCCAGTTCTGATTATTATAAGTGTTGAAAGCATTTCAATTCAATTCATCTTTATTTCTATAGCGCTTTTACAATGTAGAGAGTGTCAAAGCAGCTTAACATAGAAGTTGTAGTAAATTTAAACTGTGTCAGTTCAGTTTAGTTCAGTGTGGTTTAATTATCACTGCTGAAAGTCCAAACACTGAAGAGCAAATCCATCGATGCGCAGCTCCACAAGTCCCAAACCAAGCAAGCCAGTGGCGACAGCGGCGAGGAACAAACTTCACCAAGTGACGAAAGTGAAGGAAAATAAAACCTCGAGAGAAACCAGGCTCAGTTGGGCACAACCATTTCTCCTCTGGCCAAATTTCCAGTGCAGAGCTGCAGTCTAGGTGCCGGAGGCTGGAGAATGCTGGATGTCCATCGTAGAGAAGCTGCAGGTGTGAGTAGATCACCGGCTGGTGTACAGGCTGCCAACGGGATCAATGCAGAGACTCGTCTGTCACGGTGGTCTTTCAGGGATAAGTCTCACGCTCCCCACTCCTCCATGACTGCCATAGCATCTGCTCAGGATACGGCCTGGTCCAGAATTATGGAGACCTCTAGAAGTCCTCTATGGTTGGCATCATCTCTTCACAGGGCTTGGATCACATCATTTGTGCTGCTTTATATTTTAAGATCAAATAATGTGACCTCTGTGAGTTTTGTCAAACAGGGCTTATATAAACGCCAGCGTCGTGTGTAATCTGTGGTGTGTGTGTGTGTGTGTGTGTGTGTGTGTGTGTGTGTGTGTGTGTGATAACAGGACATCCTGGAGGAGATGCGCAAGGAGCTGCAGAAGGTGAAGGATGAAATCATCAGCGGTCAGTGGCGTTTTTCTTTTTTACAGTCAAATACAGCGCGGGTCTTGTCCTGCTCTGACTGTGTGTGTGTTTTACTCCTCAGCTCTTCTGGAGGAGCTGCAGAAGATCAATGTGGCGTAGATGCATATTAAAGAGACCACAACACAACACAACACATCCTCATCCGCTTCACTGCCTTTCAGTTCTCTCTCTCTTTTAAAGCCTCATGATCTCTATTAATATTTTCAGACCCGCTGCTGAGTTGCCCGTTTACTCTGTTTGTTGCACTTTGCATTTGTGTCTCAGCAAACAACTTCTGTTTTCGTGCATGTAGCTCTCTTACATCTATATCTTAAAATAGTGTCACTGTTTCATGTTTGTAATAATGAGAGGTTATTTATCGTTTACTGTTAGTTAAACTGTGTTCAACACGGGGGAGAGACGTGTACAAACGTAAAAACACATACATGATCACTTGTACAATTAAAAAGAAATACATAATATTAATAAATTAAATTAACATGAATAAATCAATGACTAAATATGTAAATAAACAGTGTTGGGTTAAAAAAAGTTTACAATTTATAATATATATATTTTAAAATAACTAAACAAAGGTAGCAATGTGTTACTTGGTTATTTGTAAAGAAAGTAATGTAAAAGTTTGTTATGCTTTTTTTAATTTATTTATTTATTTTTAAAGATTAAGATAGGCTTAAGTGTGTAATAAATTACTTTTTTTTTTAACCCAACACTGTAAGTAAATAATCAAACAGTACAGTATTTTAGTGGCTGAAAACACAGATCACTTTTAACATTGAAAACATTTGCTAAGATAACCTAACAATTAAATTAAGGCTTTATTTATATTAGTTCATTAATTTATATTAGTTATTCAAATCCAGTGTTAAAATGAGAGCTAAATGTGGTGTAATGGAACTGAGCTAACAATAGACACGATAGACAGACCTTAGAAAGTGTAGCAAATAAAAATAATAATGAAAATTGCGTGAAAATTTATGATTTGAGGGTCTTTATGGTCCAAAATGTTGAAAGCCCCTGTGTTTGTTGAGCATGAATGAATAAGATGAATATGAAGCAAAAGTGTGTCTCAGGGAAAGTTTTGAGTGTGTGTGTGTGAGTGTGTGTGTGTGTGTGTGTGTGTGCAAACAAACTGTTTTAATGTTGTATTTTGTGTCTAATTAACAAAACCGTACTGTAGTATTACCATGCTTTCTGGTCATGTACTATGGTACTTATATGTGTGATGATCTGTGAGAAATGTCACAGTTTTTTTGCACGCTGTGACAGTTTGACGGTCAGACATCCGCTTTGCAGCTCTTAAAAAGGCAAATAAAGTGTTTCTGCTCATTTGAAGCGGCTGATCTGGGAACAGTGTGTCTGAAATTGTTATACATTTTTAATATTTTCATTCATTCATTCATTTTCCTTCGGCTTAGTCCCTTTATTCATCAGGGCTCGCCACAGCGGAATGAACCGCCAACTATTCCAGCATATGTTCCAGCTGCAACCCATCACTGGGAAACACCCATACACACACACACACACACTCATACACTACGGCCAATTTAGTTCATCAGTTCCCCTATAGCGCATGTGGAGCCAACAATAGGAGAACATGCAAACTCCACACAGAAACACCAACTGACCTAGCCGAGTTTTGAACCAGCGACCTTCTTGCTGTGAGGTGACAGTACTAACCACTGAGCCACTGCGCCGCCCCTTTTTAATATTTTGTTGTATGTGTTTTTGATTTAAGGTTGCCTTTTTTTTAAAGATCCCGTGAAGCGCTCTGAAAAGTGGATTTTTATTCAATGTTTGACGTAATCTAAACTGAAACATGAAGAGAGGGCGGGGCATAGAGTAGCTCCTCCCACTTTTAAAAACAGCCAGTAGTGTTTTGTTGTTCTCACAGCTCTGCCAGTGAGAGTGGTTAAGCTCAAGCGCATCAAATGAAAAGCCAATGAGAAGAAGGGGGCGGGGCATGTCAGACACTAGAGAGCATTTGATTGGTCAGAAGATTTGATGAGAAACTGAAGTATGAGGTGACAAAAAAAATGTTGATCCATTTAGGTGGAAGAGACAAACTGCAAACTTTGGATGTTTATATCAGGTTTAAATCTTCTAAACATTAATAGTGTCACTGTTTTGGAGACATTCGATTATAGATATATCCTTAATACTAACAGACTGATACTAACATCTAAAAAACTTTTAATTTCATGAGACCTTTATATCTGGCAGGGTGCAACAGATGGACATTACCTCTTGTGGCTTGCTCTGGCTTATTAACAGATTTTACTGTTGATTAATGAGCATTGTCCCTGTTAACCCTTGTGTGCTGTTGGGTCGTTTTCATCCCCTCTGACCTGATTTTGAGTCTTAATTTGGCCACAACTTTCTCTGTGTTTCAGCAAATGGAATGATTTTTGGTGACAGATCTTATTTTGACACATATTTGGTGAAAATGCTTTGGAATTTAAAAAAACCCAATACACTCTGGAAAAATGGACTCCCTTTGGTTATGTTGGGGGTCTGATTTTGCCTCATTGACTTCCATTATAACATGTTTTTATTGCAAAGCCATGATGGCATATGCCATAGGTCTCAAACTCAATTCCTGGAGGGCCGCAGCTCTGCACAGTTTTGCTCC
>CAIGQV010019082.1:5076365-5091068 GCA_903798115.1 Danio jaintianensis
TTATTATTATTCTTCATTTATGTGTTATTATTATTCTTCATTTATGTGTTATTATTATTATTCTTCATTTATGTGTTATTATTATTATTCATTTATGTGTTATTATTATTATTCTTCATTTATGTGTTATTATTATTATTCATTTATGTGTTATTATTATTATTATTCTTCATTTATGTGTTATTATTATTCTTCATTTATGTGTTATTATTATTCTTCATTTATGTTTGTTTGTCGTTCAGAGGCCTGTCGCGCGCGTACCTTCGCTGCGCCCTACGAGACGTCAAAGTGATTGGCGGTTTCCATGACAACCGCGGGAACGCGCTTGCGTCACGAGGTTACCCGGCCTTTGATGGACAGTCGTCATGGAAACCTTCTCGCTCGGCTTCCATTTTGTTCCTGACTTTTTTCTTCCTTCAAATGACTAACGCGCGCTCTCTCCACGCGCGCCCCCGCAGCGATTGACGATCGATCATCGATACTCGCGCACCATATCGATGAAGAGCGGCGCGCGCAGGGTCAGCGCGTGACTGTGTGCGCGGGTCTGCAGCGCGGGCGCGCGCCATTTTGTCCAGGCTAAGCGGCGGCGCGCGCGCAGGATGAGTGACTGACGGACGGACGCGGGACTGCTGCGCTGCGGAGCGCGCCGACGCTCACCGAGAGGCGCTGTTCTGTTCTCTACCAGGCTTTGCGTCGGACATACTTTGGAAAGGGATTCCCGAGGAAGACGGTTGGGAATTATTGCCGATTCTCCCCGAGGATTTTCTTTCCTCTCGTCAGAAAGAGGCGCGCGACACGGTGAGTGATGAGAGCTAGCGCTGCGGCTAACGGTTAGCTACCCGTACCGATCCCGCCGCCGCGCACCGGAGCCTCCTACCCGCTCACCGGGGCCGAGGAGAGGCTCCATCCGACGCGTTTTGTGCTTTCCCGAAGGCGCGGGGATGTAACGGGGCTCTTTCGCTCCGCTCGGGCGCCAGCCAGTTCGCAGGCCCGGGCTGCTACCGTCCGGTTAGCTGCGGTGTCGACAGCTCAGCGCGACCGATTCACGGACGATCCGTTCGCTCAGCGGCGCTCACCGTGACTCCTGACGGCCCGAGCGCCGAGCTGTCATTCTCTGAGCTCGGTGCGGCTCTTCGTTCTGTGTGTGTGTGTGTTGAGTGTGTGTGTGTGTGTGTGTGTGTGTGTGTGTTGTGTAGTTAGCTGCTAGGCTAACGCGAGCCAGTGTTTTGACAGCTTTGATTCTCGTCATGTGCGCGAAACTGATTTGCGGCGGTGTGGAGGTGTCGGAGACCGGAGCCGGAGCGCTGGCGGCGGACACACAACCTTGACCGAGTCCGGGCTGCGCGGATACACTCCTCCGCGGCTCGGGCTGGTCGTGTATTGTGCTTGGTGATTGTGTTTACTCGGCGTGCGGGATCCGTGACACCCTGAGCGCGCGTGTGTGTGCGTGTGTGTGTGTGTATGTGTGTGTTGTTGTGGTGTGCAGTGATGACCGATCTGGGCTCGGATGAATGCGGTCAGTCCGCTCTGCTAAACTGGATTGATTTCACCACAGATCTTCCCCAATGATTGTGCACGTTGAAGATCAACCCAACCATCTGAACACACGGCAAGACCCTGCGGAGACATCAGGGCTGTGCTCACCTGGAAACCACTCGCGAGTCGCTTCAGGTACACACACACACACACACACACACACACACACTCACTCGCGCAGGTAAGCGTACAGTATGTGCCGCTCACACGTGTGTGTCTGTCTGTGGTGTTGTTGCAGTGGGCTGTGGTTTGCAGATGGACTCCCCTGTCACAATGATATGAGATTTGTCAGGAGACGATGCATACAGGTGAGCAGAACACACACCGCTCAGGGTCACTCTCGTGTGTGTGTGTGTGTGTGTGTGTGTGTGTGTGTGTGTGTGTGTGTGTATGCTGGACACATTTCTGTGTGTGTGTGTGTGTTTGTAGCTCTCCATCATATGATACAGCAGTGTTTAGAGAGGGACCAGGGGCTCTATTTAGGGCAGACGACGTGCTGCTGCTCGACTATAAATGTTTAAAAATGTAGGCCGGGGTCCCGCAGCAGCTCCTGTCTCCAGGGTCACCATCGCAGGCCCCCTCTCTCACACAGACTGATTCCGGGTCCCTCACCCCAGAGCCTTTCTGTCAGCAAATACTGTGTTAAACTGTGCTGGGAAATGTGTCAAAGTGCAATTCAATTTCATGCCTCTTACCCGTTTTCCTATTGGACGGAGCCTCACAGCTTTGCCCTAGCAACAAAAGTGGGTTATTTGCATATCCTTTCCTGATTGGCTGCCGCTTTAGCCGTCTGGCCAATGGCGCGCCATCTTCCTGGTGGTAGGCTATGGTAATGAGGCACTGTTGCTGGGCTTGAGAGCGCTGGTTACCAGTGTGAATGTGCTGCATTGTGTTTGCTGGTGAGAGACGCTGATAAATGACGACTTAATGATCTGCAGAATTCCCGCTCGCTGCAGACACTCACATTTCCAAACATCACATCCGTCAGGGCGGCTCGCAGATCCTCTTGATGGTGCTGTTATTTGCTGGATGGGTGCTGCTGAAGCGCTCAGCTGTTGTCTAGACGCCTGTAGTGTGAAATCATTGGTTGGTTTGTGCACTGGGGCTACAGGTCTGTCACTGCCAGCCCAGCACAGGCCTTATTTATGCTCTTTCTGTGTTTACAGTTTGACACAGCAGCTTCTTCTCTGTGTGTGTGTGTGTGTGTGTGTGTGATCCTGATGCTGAGTCATAAACACACACACACTTGATCAGCTCTGATTAGACTGCATGTGTGTGTGTGTGTGTGTTTTGAAGGATGGTAACACGTGTCCAGTGTCGTCTTGTGACAAAAGCACAGTCTGCCATTTTGGTGCAAGTGTTTTGGGATGTTCTGTAACCCGATCGGCTCACGTTTCACTGGAGCGTTTTCTGCTTAAATGTCGAGGGCAGCCTGATGTTCGTGTGTGTGTGTTCCAGGAGGAGAGACCTCAGCATGCAAACCCTCCTCTGTCCGGCTGGCCCCCTCGTTTTCTTTCCACTCGGCTGGTGTGCAGATGGATGCGCAGACGCCCCATTCTCACCCGCCGTTCAGTGATGCTCACCCGCAGGGCGCCGCTGACCAATCAGCCGCTGTGCTGCCCTACAACCCGCAGGCCCCGCAACCCAGCACCACCCAGGTACACACACACACATACACACACACAGGCTTACAGTAAGCGCACGTCCGGTACTCATGGACACTGTCATGTGTGTGTTGCAGGTAACTGCTGATATGGTGATGCTGCAGAGGCGGATGCCTCAGTGTTTCCGGGATCCAGCGACGGCACCCTTAAGAAAACTCTCCATCGAACTGATCAAAACATACAAACACATCAATGAGGTGTGGAGCTATTCCTCTGGCAAAACACAAATCAGCTAGAAAATACACAAATGGCAGAAAGGATGATACACTCTTCATCAGTATGAGGCCCATTCAGCTGTGAATACTGCGACTATATTGTCGTTGTTAGCCCTGCACCATACTGGGAAAGTGTGCGATGTTGTTGTTGAGTATTGCGATAACGCTATTTCTTACGATATGACCTTTCCCTAGAAAAATGCTATTTGTATCTGTTTTTAATCATTTATTTATCTAATCATACTAAAATAAACATGATGTAATTCATTCTAATTCAGACTAATAAGCATTAGTGAGTGAAAACCTCAGCAGATATTCTGACTCTGATTGGCTGTTGTCATTTTCCTCTCTCGTCTCGACTCCGCCCACTAGTGTTTATTTTCAGCTCTGGGTTCAGCTTTGAGCCGCTCCAGCCAATAGCAGAGCAGCAGCTACAGGAGAGGCGGGGATAATGATAATAAAGCCCCATCTGATTGGTCAAATTTAGATAAACCACCAATACACAAGTAAAAGTCACATATCACACACGTCTGTGATGCTATATTGCATATACTCTTATCATATTAACGGTAATTATGCGATATATTGTCCTAATTGTTATTGAGCTCAGTTTCAGTTGGCTGTGTGTATCGATGAGTACAGTAGATGTTGTTGATTCTGGACCTCACGCATCTGCTCTCTCACAGGTTTACTATGCAAAAAAGAAGCGTCGTCACCAGCAGGGTCAGGGCGAGGACTCCAGCAACAAGAAGGAGAGGAAGATTTACAACGACGGTTACGACGACGACAACTTTGACTACATCGTTAAAAATGGCGAGAAGTGGATGGACCGATATGAGATCGACTCTTTAATAGGAAAAGGCTCGTTCGGGCAGGTCAGCGCCTTGCTTCTCCTGAAGACACGTCTGCTCTTCTTCTTCTGCGTTTGTTGGCACTGAGACGGCTGTGTTTGTCTCCCTCTGCTGGCAGGTGGTGAAGGCGTACGACCGCATGGAGCAGGAGTGGGTCGCCATCAAGATCATCAAGAATAAAAAGGCATTTCTGAATCAGGCTCAGATCGAAGTGCGACTGCTGGAGCTGATGAACAAACACGACACCGAGATGAAGTACTACATCGGTATGTGTGTGTTTTCGTTGTGGCCCGTATTCAGAGCTGCTGTGCTCATCCCAAACCTGGAAAGATCAGGGCTGCGTTTCACTAAAGCATCATGGCTTCATTGTAGCTCCATTAGTGACGGCGGGTCTACCAACATCTTCTGTTTACAATGCCTTCGGGAAACACAGCCCAGGACATTTCCAGGAAAGCCATATGCTGTATGTGAAATTTCCCCCTATACCCTCATTCACTGTCCCCTACAGTAGTCCACTAATATAGAGCACTACTGAGTGCACTGAAGGGATGTTTTGTTTGTGCTTTGCTGTTTGCTGAATCCCTCAGACGGATTATATATTCATCTTCTCTCTCAGAGCCTGTTATAGCTCTTTAACACTCTGTCTATTAGTGATCAAACGAAGACTTTTGATTTCTGTCACGTATACAAACCTTACTTTAATGTTTTATTTTTAAACTCTACGGCGATGGGATTGTGCTTTAGATGCTGTCTTGTGGACAGATGTGGAAATTCATATGCTGTGCAAACTCTCATGGTGCATTATGGGGATTTTCTAGCTGTTGAGTGTGCATGGGTTGTAGATTTGTTATTGTGGTGCATTGTGGGATTGATTGAGTGCATTTCATAATGTCCGATATGGTTTGGGACACCACTAGAAATATCTGCCCCCTTAAATAGTGCACTATTAAGGGTATAGGGGGTGATTTTGCGTACAGCCATAGAGAGATGGGTAACAGTCTTCTAGTAGTTTTGCTTTTTCTAGTTTGTCCTTCAGGTCTTAACGCACAGATCTGATCATTTGACCATTCCTGTAGGGTTTAATGCTCCGCCTGTTGCGTTGACTTTAGTCTTGACTGGTAGCCAATAGCCGTGTTTACAGTAAACCCCACCCAATGCTATCCTGTTAGCGCTGTGCTTGGCAGACCCTCTGCTTCTGAATGGCTGTGCGATTCCAATTATCTGCTGGACTGAATGTGTGTGTATATCTGTCAAGCACAAACTGGTGTTATTTTACCTACAGGTTTAAATCTATTATTGTGAAGTAGAGGAAAAACTACCCTACATTTCTCTGAATAACCCAGAGAGGCAGTGTGTGATATCTGCGTCTGTACTGATGCAAGTCAACAATCTGATTTCCCACAACACTTTAGTTTAGGTCACACATCACGGTATCAACCAACCATTACCTATCAGCACTAGCTTAACAAACTGCTGTTTATTAATAGTTAGGTTGGGTTTAGGTTTAGGAATGCAGAATAAATCATACTTTATAACCACTAATGAACAGTTACTATCTTAATAATAGGCAGGTAGTTAATAGCATGAATTGTGAGCTGAACTCAAGTGTTCCCGTATTCCTCCGGCAGTGTAACGCAGGCCTGATCTGTTTGTCAGCGGGTCAGTGTTGTTTCTAATACTCGTTGAGTGAAGGTCTCTCTGTTGTTTGTGTTGGTGTCTGTGGCTGTCGTTTGTGTTCCAGTGTTAAGAGGAACCCAGGGCTCTATTTAGGGCAGACGGCGTGCTGCTGGTCAACTATAAATGTTTAAAAATATAGGCCAGGGTTGCCGGTGCAGGACGGACCGACGTCTGTCTGTCTGCAGCAGCTCTTCAGGCATTGAGTGGTTTCTCCATCAGTCCATGTTAATGTCCACACTCAAATGTGTTTTCACAATCTGAACATGCATAAGGAGAAACACCATTGGCTGAGATGAGCTGCTGTTTACTGCTGCGCTCAGATCTGGGCCTGTTCCATGATCCTGGCTGAACAAACTCAGGATTACGGGATAAGATTTGATATGACAAAACTGAACCGGTGCGGTCAGGCTTTGTTGGTTCCATGACTCTGATCATCAGCTCTCTGTTCACTCTGGCTTTTATTCTGAGTTCAGATGAAGGCGGGACATCAGCAGCAAACAGCCAATCACAGGCCTCGAAACATAAAGATACTGTTATTGACATCCTTCAAGAAAATACGTAGAATTTAAAAACATTTATACACCACGAACCGAATGAGCTGTCCATGTAGGAGGAACCAAAAGTTGCTTTATTCGTGTAAGTCGTGAAGATAATGTGTAGTTTGTAATACGTACAGTAGGCGTACAGAGACTCAAGTCCAAGCTCATATATAAATATACTTTTAAAACTCTTGATTTATTCCGCTGTGGCACTGTGATTAAATCAGAGACAAAGCTGAAGGAAAATGAATGAACTCTTGATTTGCAAAAGAAAGTTTAAAATTGCAGCTGTATATCTGTAAATGTGTGTATATAATTAAAGGTGCAGTGTGTAAGTTTGACACCCAGTGGTTGAACTAGGTATTACATTCCTGGATCAAAACAAATTGAGTGAGTCTGATTTAAGTCGTGTTCTGAATAAAAGCAACGGCACCCGATAGAAGGAATATTCTCCATATTAAAAGGAGTTTTTGTTTTAACCAACAGCTGGAATTGATATATTAGAAACGGCTTCTATTTCTCACAGCTGAACAACAGAAAACTGACAATGATCAGCTCAGCTACACCTCATGTGCTTTATTCAGTGGTAAATGCTAATAATGTGAGTTTGAATGCCATTTTACATGACATTTATTGCTGTACTACTGAAAGCAGCAGCAGATAGTTCACCTCAGATCTGGACAATAAAATAAACCGTCTGAAACTGAACTTTAGAACTAAACACATATCAGGGATTCAGCATCCACATTTAATAATGTTAAAGAGGTTTAATATGTATTCATTAGATTATAAGCCATTCGGTGAGTGAGTGCATATTCTGTGCTTCTGATTGGCTGTATTTACATTTCTGTGGTGTTTGGTCTGGTGCAAACAGCCAAACTGCTCATCACTGCGCATCTCGTCACGTAGCGTGTTGTTAGGACACGGGGTTACAATGTGACCTGCTCACCTAATGCTTACGCTCGTAATATTTATATTATTTGCTAATTAATAACCTCATGTGGAACTCTGAATCTGCGTCTCATTTCGAAGTCTGCTACTGTCCACCGGAGGTCGCATTTCGGTCAAGGACGCGTGCTTTGAGAGCCTTCCTGACTGAATGTATGAAATACTGTGTTTTCCAGGATCTGGCAACCCGGGGTGCTGGAATACAATTGGCTAAAGTGGCAGTGGGCGGGTTAAAATTACCGAAACAAAGACAGCCGTTCCGGCACATAACGCACATGATCAAAGCAGAATATCTGACTTCAGCATTGTTTTTCAGATAAACAAGAATGTTCACTCAGCATGTTTCTGAATATCTGCACACATATGATGCTGTTTTTATGCTGCAGAAGAGTCAAAAACTCACAAACAGCACCTTTAAATAAATCTTATGTATATAATTATTAAACTAAAATGGGAGAAATAGCAAAAAATGTCCTCAGATTCTGCCTGGCGCTGGCGTGTGTGATTGATTACAGATATGATTATATAAATCATCTAAAATCATTAGAATAAATAATCTTCATTCACATAATACCATTTTATCCTTTGTTAAGTGTTTTACTATATAGTGGCCTATAATTTGTCGCAAGGGAACCTGGGAGAGTGTTTACAGCCTCAGAGATGTCGTATTATTACAGTTTTGTCTGGAATATTATTAATATTATTATTAATATTATTATTATTATTATTAACAGCGTCTACATCTTCAAGCTTTATCTTCTGATGTAATAATTATGTAAATGATAGCCTGCCTCAGTGCAGGTTAGCCATTAAAGCTGAGCTGTCTTCAGGGCTCCTGAAACCCAGGACTGGTCCAAACTAAACTGAAACCGAGATGTCTAGCATGCTAATCCAGCTTCATGGTACAGCCCCTGAAGATCTGCTATCTGCTTGTGTTTTGATGGTGGCTGCAGAACAGGTTGATTGGGGTCTGGTCAGAGGGTCACGCCGAGGGCCTGGTGCCGGCTGCGGGGGGATCCCAACAGTGTTTTCTGGATTATAGATCGTGCTACGGCTAGTCATGTGTTATGCTTGGTGCTGTTGTGATGTGCTAGGGCTCAGGGTTGCACGATATTTAGATTTTCTGCAATTTATATGGCGATGTTTCACCAGAGGGCTTGAGTAGCTCCATTTACCTAAAAAAATTGTTAAATTGATTGAGATGATTTTTGTAGGGTTTATTATGCATAAAATATAATAAACAAATGACTAGCATAGACGAATACAGTAGAGCAAACATACAAATGAAGGAGATTAACAGTATTCAGTATCAGAGATGAAATAATCTAATGTACAGTAGAGCTGTGCAGTCTTCATTGTAGGAATAATTAAATACATTTAATCTTTGTTAAAGCTACAAACATAATATGTCCCTGTGCCCAAACGCTTTAAACTTTGTTTAAATGGGCCCTAAAAACACACGCAACTGATAAATGTCCACTTTATTAGACCTTTATAATGATTGCATGTGCTGTGATGTGACAAACTGAGTGCTTTGAGAAATAAGAGTCTCTCATACGGCAGGTAAATCAGTGTTTGTTGCTGGTTTATTTGGGATTGGGCGGGAACAGTGTGATTCTAAGCCCCGCCCTCATGCAGCATCAGCATTTTCACTTCAGCAAATCAGATCGAGCGGATGCAGACAATCTAATTAATATTCAGAAGCCTGACAGATTATTGGTAGTAGAAATAGTTCTAGCGTATCAAGCATCACTCACTCTCTTTCCTTCAGTTTATTAGGTATGAGGGCTCGCCACAGCAGAATCAACTGCAGCATAACTAATCATATCATAAAAAATAGATAAATATATACATAAAATAGGGTGGCGCAGTGGGTAGCGCTGTCACCTCACAGCAAGAAGGTCGCTGGTTCGAGCCTCGGCTGGGTCAGTTGGCGTTTCTGTGTGGAGTTTGCATGTTCTCCCCGTGTTGGCGTGGGTTTCCTCCGGGTGCTCCGGTTTCCCCCACAGTCCAAACACATGCGCTATAGGGGAATTGATGAACTAAATTGGCCGTAGTGTATGAGTGTTTCCCAGTATCGGGTTGCAGCTGGAAGGGGATCCGCTGTGTATAACATATGCTGGAATAGTTGGCGGTTCATTCCGCTGTGGCGACCCCTTGATGAATAAGGGACTAAACCGAAAGTGAATGAATGAATGTATAAAATGGGAAATATTTAATTCACTGATGTTTTGTTCGGTAGAGATTCTGCTGATTTCACACTTTTGACAATGAAATATCCAATTATTTTTGCAGTTATTTCCTTTTTTTATGAAACTTGTCTTTTTCTTGGCTTCTTTTACACTGTGACTTCTATTTCAAGCGATTTCTGCTTTGATTTCAGTTTAAACTGTTCATCAAATAACCATAGTTAGTTTCCTTAGTATTTTAACATCATAAAGAAGAGAAATGTGTTCAGTGACTGCAGGTTTTGCCCTGATCTTAACGCTTTGCCGCTGTGTGTTTGTCCTGCAGTTCACCTGAAACGCCACTTCATGTTCCGGAACCACCTGTGTCTGGTGTTCGAGATGCTGTCCTATAACCTGTACGATCTGCTGAGGAACACCAACTTCCGTGGCGTGTCCCTGAACCTGACGCGTAAGTTCGCCCAGCAGCTGTGCACCGCGCTGCTGTTCCTGGCCACGCCGGAGCTCAGCATCATCCACTGCGACCTCAAGCCCGAAAACATCCTGCTCTGCAACCCCAAGAGGTCCGCCATCAAGATCGTGGACTTCGGGAGCTCCTGCCAGCTGGGCCAGCGGGTGAGACACACTGACACCACCATCAGCTGAACACAGCCACAGTAATCTACTCATCACAGGCATTCACTTATCCATTAGGCAGATGGAGATCAATAAATAAAGAACACAAACCTGTTTTGGGTTATTTCAGATTAAATCCACACACTGGGTGCTATTAAAATATAGTTTAAAGAAGGATGTCTGGATATCTGTGCAGTTGTTATGGATATATGAACACACACACACACACACACACACACACACACACACACACACACATATATATATAAGGCTTCAGTCATTTTTAGACCTGATGCACAGATGTCTTCCAGCACATGTTTAACTGTGACTTGTATAATTGATTGTGTGTATATGAACACACTCTCTAAGATATCTATTTTGACACTGGTGTGTATCGCTACAGTTCTTGTGCGCAGTTTGTGCGCTGATTTGGGTCCATATTGAGACAATAACACAGTCTGTTTCATAGCTGCTAGATCTTTGATGGTGGCTTGGTGTGTCCTGGCCTTTAAAGGACTTGTCACACACTTTACCCCACTGTTCCTCTTCTGATTCTAAATGTTATGAATCAGTTGTTTCAGCCCTTCATTGATCTGTAATCATTGTAGTTGAGAAATTTGCTTGTGGTTGACTGCAGTTTAATGTGCTCCGTGTGTCCACAGATATACCAGTACATCCAGAGTCGCTTCTACCGCTCGCCCGAGGTCCTGCTGGGGATGCCCTACGATCTGGCCATCGACATGTGGTCTCTGGGCTGCATCCTGGTGGAGATGCACACTGGAGAACCGCTCTTCAGCGGCGCTAATGAGGCGAGTTCTGGAAACAGTTACATGCGTATATTTAGTCTGATCAACCCTCTGCATCTGAAGGAGTAGCACACACACACACACACACACACACACACACACACACACACACACACACACACACACACACACACACACACACACACACACAGAGCCTCTGTAAATCAGCCTGTAACCCTGAATGTGAGAGACCAGCTGGAACTCCTCTCCCATGATAATCTGGTGGACAACAAACATGTCACCCTCATCTATACTTACACTATATACTACAAAATGGTGTAGAGTAGTGCTTAAGTATGTGATTAGGGACGCACCTAATATCTTGCGTTAGGGCAAATGAAGGTCTTCTCACAGCTCCTAATGACCATTTGTGTGTTTGTTTGTGTGTTTGCAGGTGGATCAGATGAATAAGATCGTGGAGGTGTTGGGCGTTCCTTCCAGTCATATCCTGGAGCAGGCGCCTAAAGCCAGGAAGTTCTTTGAGAAGTTGCCGGACAGCGTGTGGTGTGCCAAGAAGACCAAAGACGGCAAAAGGGTGCGCTTCTGTGCTGCGGTTTGCTATTTCTGTGTGGAGATCTGTGTGTGTGACCCTCTCTCTCTCTGTGTGTGTGTGTGTGTGTGTGTGCAGTATAAGCCTGCGGGCTCCCGGAAGCTGCACAGTATTCTGGGCGTGGAGGCGGGCGGGCCCGGCGGGCGCAGAGCCGGAGAGTCGGGTCACGCCGTCGCAGATTACCTGAAGTTCAAGGACCTGATCCTGCGGATGCTGGACTACGACCCCAAGACGCGCATCCAGCCGTACTACGCTCTGCAGCACAGCTTCTTCAAGAAGACTGCAGACGAGGGCACCAACACCAGCAGCAGTGTGTCCACCAGCCCCGCGCTGGAGCAGTCGCAGTCCTCCGGGACCACCTCCAGCACCTCCTCCAGCTCGGGTCAGAACACACACACACACTATGTTCAGTGTTGATCCTGGACGATTAGAATATCTCCACGATAGTAAGAGAGTAAATGATGACAGAATTGACAGTTTTGGGTCACCTGTGCATTTGATGCTAATAAGTCAACAGATCATTTATGTGTTCTGTTTGCTCACTCTGTTTCTTCAATGCTCCTGCATTATAAACAGAGTTAAGCTGCGGTCACACTAGACTTTTCTCCCCGTAGACTTCCATTCATACGCACGCAAATACGTCAGACCGGAAACGCAAGCTCGTGCGACAAGTTTCGCAGTTCGCTGCGTTGCAAAGTTCAAGCGTGGTCATATAAGAACTCATGTATTTATATAAATATTAATATAAAGAAGATGTGGTTATGTTTTTAAAAAAGCTTTGTATAGAATTTTTTGTTGTTGGCTTGACTTCCTCATTGTTGTCCTGGTCTGACCACATGCCTGTGTGTGTGTGTCTGATCTGCTTGTGTGTGTGTGTGTGTGCGCGCGCAGGAGGCTCCTCTGGAACCAGCACCAGCGGCCGCGCCCGCTCAGACCCCACACATCAGCACCGGCACAGCGGAGGAGGACACTTCAGTGCTGCGGTGGGCATGGACTGCCACAACCTCTGCCCACAGGTGACACACACACACACACACACATTTAGTGCTGGATATTACACACAGAATCATCTCCTCTGGAGTCTAGGGTTCTGTCTCTGGTGGCTCCAGTGATCCTGCATGGGGAGAACTAGCCTCTTTGACACTTGGGGATGAGTGAAGTAGAGAACACTGCTCATGAGCCGATATGAAACCTTCAGAATGCCTGTCGATATACTAACCAAACCAACTGCTTTGGTGTTGTGAGAGATCTAGAGCATTAGAAAGTCAACAGCTGTATTAATGCGGTCAGGGTTTTCACTGAATACATCTGGGTTTGCTTCTAAACAAGCCACTTTTTCCCACAGAGGAAAGTTTTTAAAATCCTTTTCTTCCCCCCTGTTGTATTTATATGGCATTGAAACACCATTGCAGTAAATAATGGGTGAATTCACATTTCTTATATGAAGTGCAGTGGTGACATGTATAATAATCAGATTGCTCTGTGTGTGTGTGTGTTCCTCCTCCTCCCCAGGCGAGACAGGCGTTTGTGCCGGCGCTGGGCTGGGTTGGAGACGGGGTCCAGCAGGCGTCAGGAGAGACTCACCCCGTCCAGGAGACCACCTTCCATGTGCCGCCGCACCAGCCCAAAGCCCTGCACCCCCACCAACATCACCACCACCACCACCCGCCGCCGCACGGACAGGGCCCTGCCCGGCCCCGACCCCGGCTCTACTCTCCGTCCCACAGCGCCTCCACGCAGGACTCGATGGAGGTGACTCACGGACACCTGTCCATGACCTCGCTGTCTTCCTCTGCCTCATCCTCCTCCACCTCCTCCTCCTCCACCGGCAACCATCACTACGCCTACCAGAGCCGCCCGCTGCCCCACGGCCTGGGCTTCGGCCACAGCGGCAGCATGACTCTGGGTCTGGGTGCCTTCTCCAACCCGCGGCAGGAGACTGGTGTGGCAGGCGTGGGTCTGCGGCCGGGGCTGGAGCGTGAGGAGTCCCCGATGGCGGGCGTGTGTGTGCAGCAGAGCTCCGTGGCCAGCTCCTGACCCGCCTGAGGAGGCAGATTCACGCGCGCATCCATACTGGAGCCGAGCAGAGCCGGAGCTGAGCGGAGCCAGTGCTCCTGCGGCCGTGGACGTTAGCTTCGGTCTGCAGCTCTGATGCTGCCGGAGCCCAGCGCTCGCCCGCCGCCGCAGCGTTTCTTCTTCATGTGTCAGTCGTGACAGAGGTGCGGCCGCGGGCACTGCTCCTCAACATGGCCTTATCCTACAGACTGAACCGAGACGAGCCGGACGTTTCTTCTTCTTCTTCTTCTTCTTCTTCTTCATCTTGGAGTGACAAAAGCTTTGATGTATTTTTGAGGACGTGCGAACACCTTCATCACGACACCGAGAACAGAACGCTGATTTGAGGCCTTTTTTACCCAGAGTTCCTCCTGCTGATGTCCCAGGACTGCCACTGCCGCCGCCGCATCCCCGCGCTCGCTCTTCTGCTTTATCTGAGTTACGCAGCATGTGTGTTTACGTTTCGCCCTCCCGCTCTTTTGCTTCTTTGATTTGGGATTCACGATTATGCTGTGAATTTTACACCACTTTTGTTTCTCCCTTTTGATAATTTATTGTACCAAAGGCATTTTTTTTATAGAACATAGATGTCTGTAACCAATAATGTAGCAGTTCTGCACTTTGAAGCAAAGGTGTGTGTGTGTGTGTGTGTGTGTGTGTGTGTGTGTGCATGAGTGTGTCTTGTCCATAAACAGCTGTCAGAACTGAAGTGGCGGCGAGTTTGAAGTGGCGGCGCATTACGGAGAGCCCGATCCTGGACGCCATCGCTTACAAGATTCTGTCGCTGTGTTTCTTTCTCTTGGTTTGCGGTCAGCAGAGGGCGCTGTGGGTGTGGCATTCTTCTGTCTCTAGAGAGCGCTACGAGCGTGGCGTTTGCGGTCAGCAAAGGGCGCAGTGTTTGTCTATTTCTTGGGGGCACTGAAGGTGTAGCGTTTATGATCAGCAGAGGGCGCTGCAGACGTAGCATTCGTCTGTCTCTAGAGGGCGCTGCGAGCGTGGCTTTTATGATCAGCAGAGGGCGCTGCAGACGTAGCATTCGTCTGTCTCTAGAGGGCGCTGCG
>CAIGQV010019084.1:0-88739 GCA_903798115.1 Danio jaintianensis
TTATTGGATCAGCAAAAGCATAGCATAATTCCAGGTGTGTACAGGACCTAAATGAGGACATCCACATCTTTGTCACGACGCAACAAAGCCCAGACAAAAACACTGTTATCTTGTTCGGTTTTGAATGTAGCTCAATCCGGTGCTGGCATTAAATACAAATAAAAAAAAGAAGTTCATTTTGTCACATGCAGTCGACAGAATCAGCTTTTGCAGCACAGCCATCTCATCCAGTTGAAGGCACAATATGCAAGATTTTTTTTATCAAAATAGAAGTGTGTTATATATTTTACTGACATATGTAATTACATTATCCCAAATGTTTTGAATAATGTTCAAACCCAGAGAATTAAGATATTTTAATTTGTCGCCATGCTACATGCACAGTTATGCAACATTAATTGTTGGGTGTGTACATTTAACAGCACTTGGACATCACAACAAGCAGTCCAGTGAAAGTGATGTACAATGTGACAAAAGAGCTTTGACGAAATCGTAATGGTATTGCGGTATTGGCTGACCACTTGTGATCAGATCACTGAAAAGTTGTGTTAGGGGAAAACGTGAGGTGCACTGATTTCTTCACCTATTTCAATATGCTAAGGAGTCTGCGTGCCTGTGGCATCTGGCATTGCTAAGCAACCATCAGTGGTGCTCTCCAATGAACTTTGGAACGGCACCTTAAAAGCACAGTGTACTTCAAATGAAACTGAAGAACAAACTGAAATGACACCTTTTTGAACAAAATACGGCCAAAAACGAAGTTTGTTTTGAGTTTGTTTTGGCAGTTTGTAACAGCTCACCAAAGCAAACTTTTGGGATAGTTAGTTTCGGCTTCTGAACACATTTGAGCTACCATTGATCCATGATGATTACGCAATTGGTGGGTGTGTTCTGGATCTCTGCCATCTTTGAAGTGAGATTGATTTATATCTCATATCCAGGGAGGTCAGAGAGAAGAACGACATTCAATACAACACGAAGTTAGCAAAATAAATACACTATCTACACCTGTATGATCTATTGCAGAGAGATTTTAAAGAGTTGGTGGGGGTCACACACTAGATGAGAAGCACCACCAGACCGTGCCTGTCTTTTAAAGTGCTAAACACCGTTTCACTCAGTGTCTGTCCACTGCAAATAAAACAAAAAATATGTTAAGATATGGCGTGAAGCGGTGTTGCTGTTCTTCTCTCACAGCCGCCATAGTTAGGGGTGCACAAATCAGCATGACACATTTACAACCCGGTTTACTACAACTCAGTGGTGTCGGGAGGTTCGAAAGCAGCATACCATCACTCAGTCTGTTCAAACTTATTTTTGCCCTCAAATGAAAAGTTTGAAGTTCACCCGGGCCTTTACTCACTTCTTTGCCTCTGCAAGCTGCTCCATCTTGAAGGCTTCAGCCTCAGCTGGTCTCCTCACAGTGGCGATCAGCTCTTTATCCGTCCTGAGGATCTCCTTCTCCTCAATAGTGATCTGTTTCTTCCTCTGGACCACCTCAATCTCAATCTCCTCCAATCGGATCTTCTGCTGCTCCTTGGCAGCCTGAAGCTCATAGGCCAGCCCCGCCTCAGCTTTCTGAGTTGGAGGACAAGAAAGAATGAATATGGCCATATACCTTGATTGATTGAGCAGTGCATCTGAAGGGCTCACAGCTAATAACAATAACTCAGCTTCACCTTTGTGTTCACTTCTTGATTGAAGGCAGCCTTCTGCATCTCCAGCTCCCTTTTGGAGTCTGCCATTTTTGTGTCAGCTTGGAATTTCACATCCATCATCTCCTTCTTACATTCTGCTTCCTGTGACGAGAAAATAACATTTTCTGCTTACTCAAACATTCGGTCTTGATAGAGTTTGGTATAACATGATTTTAGAATAACATTATTTTATATATTTTCTCCAAAGGCTCACCCTGATTCCGGCATCTCTCTCTGCTTCAGCCACACCAATATCAGCATCTCTCTGAACAGCTGCGGTCTGGGATTTGCCCAAAGAGCTCAAATAGTCCACCTTATCATAAACATCCTAATGGGCGAAAACAGATAACCAACCAGATTATCACTCTGACAACTAGGTACGAAAGACAACGACTTATTTGCCACAAACACAATAAAAAACAAAAATCCAAAACTAAAAGAAAAGCTCTATTTATACCTTAATAGTAAAGCTCAGGATTTCAATACCCATCCTGCCCACGTCAGGTGCCGCCACCTCCCTCACCAGCTTGGCAAACTGATCCCTGTCCTGGTAGATCTGCTCCACCGTCAGAGTCCCTGCAAACACAAGTCTGATATTAGTGAGAACATTCAAAACACGATCCTTCCTTGATTCCTCACTCCTCCATCCTAAAGATAACTGGTCGATGTTTGGCATTATGGAAGGACGTGTTAAGTGAAAAGATACAAGGACCACAATACAGCTGCTCATTTTGCTTATGGCAAGAGTTTAGATCTAAGTGTGCTGTCTGAACTCTGCAAGTGTTCAGCATCACTCACCCAGAATAGAGCGCAGATGACCTTCCAGCGTCTGCAGAATGACACTTTTAATCTCTGCCACGGTCTTGCCCAGGAACTGTTCACAAGCATAACCCAGCAGCTCATTGTCGGTCATAACCTTCACCTGATAGCAAAACACATACAGTCATTGTCCAACACTGACATACACAACTTGAAACTGTATGAGCACATTACATCCAGCTCTAGGAGTCAAAGTGTGTCAGGATAGCCAACGACACAACAGATCAGATCACATTTATGATTATGAAATGATGCAAAAGCTACTGTGAAAATGTTTCAGAGACAGAAACTTTAACAGTTTAATTTTACACAATATTTAATGAACACTAGCAGTCTGACAACTTAAAGGGATAGTTGACCCCAAAATGAAAATCTACTCACTATTTACTCACCCTCAAGTGGTTCCAAACATTTAAGAGTTTCTTTCTTCTGAAAGAAGATATTTTAACGAATGTTAGAAACTGGTAACCCCTGACACTCATAGTAGGAAAAGCAATTACTATGGAGTTCAATGATTACGAGTTTTCAACATTTTTCAAAATAACTTCTTGTGTTCGAAAAAAATTCAAACAGGTTTGTGACAAGTGATGGCTGAGTAAATGATCACAGAATTTTCAGTTTTCTGCTTATCCCTTTTAGTGACAGTTTCCAGGTAACAAGGGACAGACACATTGAGCACAATCAAACCTGCTGGAAAATGTAATGAGGTTGTGGTTTGTTGATGTACATGCTTTAAAATCAGTACTCATGCCACACTGAATGAATGTGCATGCAAAAGCATAAATGCTTGTCATTATGTGCAAATCTTGTTGCAATACTGCTGAAAAACAAAAAACAAACAAACAAACAAACAAACAATTTCATTGCAGCATGAAGGGCTGGGTGACAATTTTAAAATAGATTTGTGATTCAGTTTGTTTCACAATCTTTGGGCCTTCAAAAGACAGGTTGCATACATTTTGCTATCCTTTATAGCAAAAACCTAAATTAAATAGTATTTTTTAGTTAAAGTAGACACTTCTGTTTATCATTATGCAATTATCTACAGCTACTAATGCATAAATAAATATTCTACTTTGAATTAACAGTACATAAAATCAGTGCAAAAGGTGTTAACACCAAACCTGATGTGATTAATAAAGGTATTTGTGTAACATGCATGAAAACATGCCTACATGCAAACCAATAATAAAAAATAGGGTTTCTGCAGCTTTTATGAAGGTTAAATGTACGACTTTAATACCTTTTTAGCACAAGAAAAGAAAAGTCTAATAAAGAATTAAAAGGAAACAGAATAAGCCGTCATGTTCTCTGAATGTAGATTTATAGGGAGCACACAAAGAATTGTATTGAGAACACTTTGAAGTTTGAAAATAATTCACAAATTATTTGTACCAACCTTCATTACATTATTACATTTACAAAAGAATAGCTTAGCCTTTGAATGAACTCTCCCACAAGAATATGGAATTTTTGCTGCACTTTCTTAAGTGATGTTCTTAAGTATTATTTTGCTCTGCTTTTCAGAGCAAATGTCTATGGATTTATTAAGGATACCTAAATATTTATTATAAAACCAAAAATACGCTTTAACTTAGACAGAAAGAAGTAAAATCTGACCGAATTAAGAATAGAGTTTCATTAGTTCACGCATTTACTACCATGAACAAAACTTGTACAGCATTTATTAATCATAGTTCTACATTTACTAATGAAACCTACTAAAAATATACCATGTGTTAACATGAACTGACAATGAACAACTTTAATTTCCGTTAACTATTTTTTATAAAGATGAATAAACACTTTAATAAATGATGTTCATTGTTAATATTACTAAATACAATTTTTGTAAAGAGTTCCCCTTAATCCTAACAAAAATAAGTTTCATATTCCATTAATCAGAAAACAAGGTTTAATTTCTTCATTCTGCATCTCACGTATGCGTGTTAATTTCGGGATGTTTAAATATTTGTATTGGAAAACTAAAATACAGTGCAAGGTATTTATTTTTGTGAATGTAAGAATTTCTACTTTGGTTTATGACCCTTAAATTGCAGACAAATGAATTAAAACACCTTTCAAGACTAGCAGAAACCCTGAAAATAATGACATTTCAAATAGGGCTGCACAATATATCGTTTCAGCATCACCATCGCAATGTGCGCATCTGCAAAAGTCAAAGTCGCAGAATGTTCAATGCTGAGCTGGGATTATAGTTGACCAGGAGCCACAGTTCAGTACACATATGCGAGTCAAATATGTGAAGTCACTGCAGAGTTTAACCACAATGGAGTGAAAGTTTATCATTTGCATGTCTTAGCAGGGTTCAAAGCAAGACATTTTTACATTTGTAACTACAATAAAGACCATGAGTGTTATTTTACATTTGATTGTTCAATCTCCGCACTTGAAAATGGGTTGACTCCCCAGAAAAAACATAAAGTACTGTTTATTTCACTTATATCTTTGCTCTATAGTATTTATCTACACTTGTAATTGTTTATTATATTTTATGCATGATTCACTCCATTACAAAATCACCCCAATTGATCTATGATCTATAATTGATAATTGACAAATGATGAATATTTCCAAATAGAACTATTCAAGTCATCTGGGGAAATTGTATTCATATTGCAATATACTCACCGGCCACTTTATTAGGTACACCTGTCCAACAGCTCGTTAACGCAAATTTCCAATCAGCCAATCACATGGCAGAAACTCAATGCATTTAGGCATATAGACATGCAGTGCCTCCCAAAATGCATACTTATGCACTATTCTACACCATTTTGTAGTATAAATAGTGTAAGTAGTGTGTTCACACTGAAAACTCTAAAAATAATAAGTGCACTTTAGTTACCCAGATGATGCACTTATTCAACCGGTAAAAAGAAGTGTGGAATGTTGGACACTTCACGCACTCAACGAGAGCAGCTTTGCTCAGGTAGCAGAAGGGGCGGAGCTTTCGTGCACTGATGTTGGATTACTTTATTTTGGATTGTGAAAGCAAAATTCTCCTACGAGAGTGATTATACCGCCTCCCGATGGTGAATGTGGTTATACTCATGGCAGGTATTATTTGGTAGTTTGGTCATTTATTTCACTAATTTGGCAACCGTCAAATTTCATCAGGGAAACGGTTTGAATTTCCGCTTAGTAAAAAAAACGTTAGTGTTCCATTTGGGACAACACTACATACATATAAAATGCTGTTGAGTGTTTAAGAGCATAAGTACCTAGTGCATAAGTGCATAGTGTGCCATTTGGGACGCAGCTATGGTCAAGACGATCTGCTGTAGTTCAAAACGAGCATCAGAATGGGGAAGAAAGGTGATTTAAGTGACTTCGAACGTGGCATGTTTGTTGGTGCCAGACAGGCTGGTCTGAGTATTTCAGAAACTGCTGGTCTACTGGGATTTTCACGCACAACCATCTCTACGGTTTACAGAGAATGGTCCGAAAAAGGGAAAATATCCAGTGAGCGGCAGTTCTGTAGGCGCAAATGCCTTGTTGATGCCAGAGGTCAGAGGAGAATGGTCAGACTGGTTTGAGCTGATAGAAAGGAAACAGTAACTCAAATAACCACTCGTTACAACCTTGAGGCGGATGGGCTACAGCAGCAGAAGACCACACCGGGTACCACTCCTGTCAGCTAAGAACATGAAACTGAGGCTACAATTCGCACAGGCTCACCAAAATTGTACAATAGAAGATTGGAAAAATGTTGCCTGGTCTGATGAGTCTTGATTTCTGCAACATTCGGATGGTAGGGTCAGAATCTGGCGTCAACAGTCCATGTATCCATGAAAGCATGGATCCATCCTGCCTTGTATCAGTGGCACACTTTGGGCCCATTAGTACCAATTGAGCATAGTGTCAACACCACAGCCTACCCGAGTATTGTTGCTGACCATGTCCATCCCTTTATGACCACAGTGTACCCATCTTCTGATGGTTACTTCCAGCAGGATAACGCGCCATGTCAATGCGCAAATCATCTCAGACTGGTTTCTTGAACATGACAATCAGTTCACTGTACTCAAATGGCCTCCACAGTCACCAGATCTCAATCCAATAGAGCACCTTTGGGATGTGGTGGAACGGGAGATTCGGATCATGGATGTGCAGCTGACAAATCTGCAGCAACTGCGTAATGCTATCATGTCTATATGGACCAAAATCTCTAAGGAATATTTCCAGTACCTTTTTGAATCTATGCCACGAAGGATTAAGGAGGTTCTGAAGGCAAAAGGGGGTCCAACCCGGTACTAGTAAAGTGTACCTAAAAAAGTGGCCGGTGAGTGTATATCGCAGAAAATTTAAATATTGCAATGCCCGATTTTTCCAATATTGTGCAGTCCTAATTTCAAACACATTCAATGTTTCAAATTCATCCCAACCGCTGAGTATTTGTCTTTTCTACATGTCTGTGAAAAGGAAAGAAGAATAAACTCATGCTTCAAACAGAGGAGGAGTGGAGTTTTTGCAGGTTTACGGTTTCAGCTAGAAGTCGCCTCTCTGTACTGAACTACAACCAGCTTTCCTATTTCAAAGCTGAAAAAAACATAATAAAAGTGGCCTGGTTATAGGAACAGTACATGCTTTTGAAGAAAGCTGATTTCAGTGCAGTGTCAAAGGTGAACTTCAACCAACACTGGCTGGAGGGGGTTTGTTCATCCTCCACACAGTCGAGTCGTCATTTAACAGTTAAACAGGTGGTTTTATTACAAGCAGTGTAAAAACAGAGAAGCATGCAGTCACATATGCGGGTATGGGGGGGGGGACATTCGCCACTAGAGCTGTGGCTAAAAATTGTTCGAGAAATCAATTCTTACTGATCTTACAAATCTCTCTTACTGATTCTGGGCTTAGTTTTTAACAGTAGATGTCGCTGTATTGTTTTACAAATAGCCATAATCCGCATCAGTCCAATTCCTTACAAATATAATTTGAATCTAAAATAATTATTAATAAAGTCAGGAAAAGTTGAAGTGAATCACAAGAATGTTCATAGTGAGGTGCATTTACATTAACGTAAAAGGACCAACTTATATGACTTGACTAAACAAGAACTCTTCGTTGTGAGCCTTCGAGTATACTGTTAAAAACTGCTGTTAAAAACAAAGCTAAGAAACGATTACAGAAAGAATAGTGATGCAATTTAAAAATCTCATAATCAACGCAGAATCAATTTCACAAACGATTTTTCGCCATTGAAACTCAAATGTCCTCATGTTACAGGTGGATTGCCGTATGAATAGCATATAGAAATGGCTGGTGAGAGAGAGATTTTGTGTCACTGCCACTTCTACACCTTGGCTTATGAGTACACTATTGTGCCATGTGGTGAATAATAGAAAAATACGACATAACTGCCTTTTTCTCAATAGTCTTATAAATGCTGTTATCTGATAAACACAATAACTAATATAAAGATCTAATAACACACAATTAATGACTGACTTTATTTCCTGTCCATTACAAGCAGGTGTCCAAAACATAAGTTACATAGTGCACTGTGTCCCAGAGGAACTATGTTATTTCTGCTTGACCAAAAGCTGACTATCAAATTTCATCCAGCCTGTCTGTCATTTTTTTACGCACTGGTCAAAAATCTGAGTGAATTTTCCATGTTGAACATTTGTTTTGGTGTGAACAGAAATAGCAAAAGCTAATATTTTATAGCGTTTAGCCACTAGTGGAGTCTAACTGGAATTAAAACTTTTATTATTATCATTTACCACCAGTCATTCATGATAGACATGCAAATAAAAAATGACAATGACGTGTTGTAGCATCAACAGTGAACAGGGGGAGCTGTTCTCGACATGCTTTCAATTGAAGGCTGCATGCATTGATGACCACAATAACCCACACAACTAAAAAAACACAGAACTACTCATGGTGCGCTCATGGAGAAATCACTGCATAAAAGCAAAGTGAGGAAATCATGCAACAAGGTAAAAACAAAAGTACGCCAAGGCTCAAAATGTGATTTGGGAGTAAAAAAAAGAAGACTTTTTCTCCTTGAAGCTTTTCCAGATGTGTTTACTTAACAAGAAAAACAAAGTTTATCTTGAACGTGAGAAGAAACCCAACAGAGCTAGCATTATCTGGCTCTATATCTGTGTCCACTGGCTAAAAATGGGATTGATTTATAACAGAAAACAGACTGGAGGATATTGCAGGAGTGGGTGGTCAACAGATAAGTGGGTCCATTAGTTCAACAGCTGCAAGGCCTTCATTTACAAAACACAAGAGACAGACCTTACAGAGTTTGTCTAAAATTAGAGGGGTAGAACATGCAGGGCTAAACAGGGTTTTTCAAAGACTTATTCTTAATAAAATAATCTTCAATAATGTGACAGAAGGGTCGAACGCAATCATACAGTCTCTGTATAGCGTTCAGGAGTGCATTGACTCTGGAGAGTTGGAGACTGAACTGTGGAATGTCCTCGTGTTTGAGTTCCTCATCCAATCACATGTGATTTCGCAGTAATGGCTGGTCTGCCGATTAGTATTACAATGCTCTCACTGTTCACAGCAACAACAGACTAAAGTAATCACAGAGCAAAAATACCAGCAGAAGACAGAGGATTAGGTTTTACAAACTTGCTCAACCGCATGCTCAGTTGTAACCATAGTAGTGGAAATAAGCATTTCCTATGAGAAGTTGGGTTTTCAAATGAACAGAGAAAGGCTCATGAATGTAAACATGTCACTTGAGTTAAGCACGCAGCAAGTTTTGGCACGTTGGAAAGTGAGAACTCCCAAAAAACTGTCAAGGTAAAGAATTTAAAACAAATTTAAAAAACAAAACAAAACAGCATTCTTTTTGTCTTTGAGAAAAGTTTTTAGGTGCTTAAAGAAGAAAGCATTTACAATCATCTATGTTATATGACATGAAGGTCAAAGAATGTGGCAACATGTAGGCTCTGTTCTAAAACCTATTGGGTTTAAAGGGTTAGTTCACCCCAAAACAAAAATTCTGCATTCATTTATTCACTCATGTTGTTTTTAAAGTTTTTTGACTTAATTATAATAGAACAGTAGCTCGACAGGAAGCAAAGTTAGAGAGAGTAAGGAGAAAAAGGATTGGGAACTACAACTATGAATGTCCAAAGAGCAATGTCGGTAAATGTCGCAACTGCCCACAAGTCTATTACCGCTAGCAGTTTTAATTTCAGTCAAATCTGAGACAAATCAAAAGTTTATTTACCCAAACTCTGATCCTTAAAATTGCTCAAAAAGGATATATACAGTTCAGGTCAGAATTAATAGCCCTCTTGTTATATTTGAATTCTTTGATATTTTTTGCCCAATTTCTGTTTAACGGAGACATGAAAACTATTATGTTTAGAAATGTAATAACTAATTTCTAATAACTGATTTCTTTTAGGGTGACACGGTGGCGCAGTGGGTAACACAATCGCCTCACAGCAAGAAGGTCGCTGGTTCGAGCCTCGGCTGGGTCAGTTGCCATTTCTGTGTGGAGTTTGCATGTTCTCCCAGTGTTCGCGTGGGTTTCCTCCGGGTGCTCCGGTTTCCCCCACAAGTCCAAAGACATGCGCTATAGGTGAATTGGGTAAGCTAAATTGCCCGTAGTGTATGTGTGTGAATGAGTGTGTGTATGGATGTTTCCCAGATTAATAAAGGGACTAAGCCAAAATGAAAATGAATGAATGAATGAACAATTAGAGCTAATTAGAGCTGTAAAAGCTTAACTTTTTGATTATAGGCGATAAAATCGAATCTGTTGGAGACGTCCAGTAGATTAATAGGTACCGGAAAAAAACTCCACAGAGGGGGGGGGGGGGGGGGGGGGGGTTGGGGGGTGATCACCAGAATGGGGAAGTCCCAGAGTAAAATGAGAAAATATGATACACGGGGTTTTGGAATATGGAAAAACTGTCTGTCTTAACGCTATTTTCATCTGTTTTTATATTATTCGTTTTTATTTCTTGTTTATGTAAAGCACTTTAACTTCCCACTGTGTATGAAATGTGCTATATAAATAAACTTGCCTTGCCTTTTATCTTTGCCACGATAACAGAACATAATATTTTACTAGATATTTTTCAAAATAGTATTTAGCTTAAAGTACAATTTAAAGGCTTTACTAAGTTAATTAGGTTAACTAGACAAGCTAGGGTAATCAGGCAAGTCATTTTATAATAATGGTTTGTTCTGTAGACAACAAAAAATAAACATTGCTTAAGGGGCTCATAATATTGACCTTAAAATGGTTTTTCAAAAAAGTAAAAACTTTTATTCTAGCCAAAATAAAACAAATAAGACTTTCTCCAGAAGAAAAAATATTATAGGAAATACTGTGAAAAAAAAAATCTTGCTCTGTAAAACATCATTTGGGAAATATTTGGAAAAAAAACCCTTCAACTTCAACTGTATATTCTTGCATGTCACGTGGCGTTTGGGATTTATGTCAAACAGGTAAGGTTGATATTTAGTTTGATCGCTGATAAATAGTTGTGTGTCAATAAAAGCCTAAATGTATTCTCTAAGCCTAAACTTAATGTTTATTACATGGAATTCTTGATTTTGATTGGTCAGTTATGGCACTTCTCAGTAACATCCTGTAAAAATTGGTAAAACATGGTTATCCTTGTAACTTAAGAGGACATTATATGCTGTTTTTCATTGCAGAAGCTTTGTGTTTGGGGAGTCAATTAAAATATAAATGCTCAAATCAATATTTTGTGTTTAGGTTGGTACAATTAGGTAATTTGGTTGTCGTGGACTTACTCTCTCTTGCATCCAATCTTTAGCTGCTGCCATGCTGCTTATAGTTATAGATTATTTGGTATTAACAATATTTTAATACTGTTGCTGAATTTAACTTCTTGATAGGATCATTGTTTTACATGCTGTTATGGTTTATAAGACACTAATAGTTAAAAAAGTATTTTTTTTTTTTATCACAAATTAATATCTCTTGTGCCCATAATTACTTTATGAGCTCAAAAAAAAAAAAAAGCTGTGTAATAATAACAGGTATGACTGTACATTATCCCTTAAATATCAATCTAATTTGAACATATTTGCACTTAAATAATTATTTTGCATCAAATTATTTACATGTGTGGAAAGCCCACCGCCAATAACAACCGACAATATTATCCTCTACCTATCATATAAAGTGATCACATCTCTTCAGAAAACAAACATTTTGATTTAACCTTTAATATTGCTAGCAAAGAGTTCTAATTAAATCAAAATGATCTTTTAACACTGTTGATAAGGCATTTGCATGATGACTGATTTGGTATTAAAAGTCAAAGAAAATGAAAAGCACCTAGTCAAACTATAGCTTCAGCTGCCTATGTACTGAAGGCAGTACATAGCGAGATATCTCCCATGGTTTTGTAACAGAGCCACTCATTATATTTGTAACAGATAAAGCTGCTTCACAGCATTATTATGGAGCTTTAACTCAAGCTTATTGTTTAAAATGATCATTTGGCAAAAATAACCATTTTTCTGTGTGACTGACCTAACAAAAAACAGCTTGTAATGTCAAACACAAATCAGTGACCTTCAGTCTGCTGAGACATGAGGCTTTGATTGGCACTGTTCATCCCTGAGAAAGGTTAAATTCTGGGACCAGATATGAAGGAAAGGGAATGAGAGGAAAAAGCATGATCAAGGGGTGTTGGGTCTGACACCAATCTGGCAAACCTGAAAGAGGCATTTGGAGCTAAGGTTAGGTGAGGTAAGGTGGTTTACCTGTGCCACACCTGTGACAGTAATAGCTACCCCCTCCGCTGTCTCTACATCCTCACACTTGGGTTGCAGGGTCATAATCTCAAGGGTTATCCTGTGGAAAACGCAAAAAAAGGGAAACAAACCAAAAACGTTGGCTATGAACTACGGGAAGAATGTCAAGCGGCGTGAAAACAGGAAGAAGGTGGGGTTAAAAGAAGACGTGAAGGTAAACAACACAAAATGAAACTGCAGGGTCCAAATACGAAGACAAACACTCGGCGCAAATCAGCTGTTCAGACAGTGGGCTGTAATGGAATTGTGTAGACTCAATTTCCCAGAACCTCTTATTATTATTCCCAGAACCGCTTGCCTAAATTTACCAACCCGCAATATCCCAGAGAACCCATCTGCGATCTGTTTATCCTCCATTACAGACCCAACAGTCAGAATGCGCTGACGTGAGCCATTAGTTACATGAGCGCTGCGTGGCCAAACACCAGACAAAGATAGTGAGAGATGACTGGCTCTCCTTCACTGCAGAGGAAGACCAACACAAGAGTGTGGAAGAGAGCATGAGAGCATGTATGTGTTTGTGTGGAACCAGGCCACTGCCCTTCACAACCTGAGTGCTTGAAACCGTTCTCACTTTCTCACTTGAATGGCTTGTTTCATTCAGTGTGATTACCTGAGCGACCCCTGTCACATCCAAGGGGACACCCTCCGAAGTTTCGATATTCTCACAGCGACAGAGGATGGTCATTATCTCCAGAGAGAGTCTATGTGGGGACATGGGAGGGGCAGAGAGGGGGGGAGGGAGGAAAGGGAGGCAGGACAGCACAATATTATAAGTGTTAACATGTGAAAGGAGGGGACAGAGGTCAGGGTCTAAGGTTAGGGAGGATGGGTGCTGGTGTTGACCGCAGGTGAATCCGGACCATCAGGGAGCTGCTGTCTTCTACAGATGGAGAGATCTTCTGTATTATGATGCACTGAACTCTTCTGACTGATTTCGAATGGATGCTTTTTCAGTATATCCATCATGCTATGCCTTTGCACCCTTTTGTCCCTTATGCCCAAGACCACTCCTTTAAACATCTATTATAAAACACTTTACAATTCTGATAGACTGTTGTTTAGGGGTGTAACGGTTCACAAAACTCAAGGGTCGTTTGATATGACACAGTGGTGTCACAGTTCGGTAGGTTTTTTATACTGGAAAAAGAAAGATATTTCCTTGATTTAAAAAAAAAATAAAGATCAAAAAGCATGATCTTTTCTTTACTTTGAACAATGATGGGGCTACATTTGATTATTTTCTTGGGCATCTTCTTAGCAGTATATAAAACAAAAACTGCACCTTATAAAAAAGAAAAGAAATGCAATGTTGTAGTAGTTTTAAACAAATACAAAGAAAACAACAAATGTTTTCTTATATGGAAATCTGTAGTGTTTTTACTCCATCTCCATGTGCAGATTCTCTGTGTAATGCACAGATTTGTTTGATGTGACAAAGTCACCTGCATTGGAAAATGCCCTCTAGCTACAGGGACAGAGGTTCAGGTACAGCCAGGAATTACAGTCTGGCTGAAAAGGGCTCAGGAAGAGTAGTGTAACAGGGCTAAATTCATACATACATATAAATACATATATACACGTACGTACGTGTGTGTGTGTGTATATATATATATATATATATATATATATATATATATATAAAATAAATAAATATGTTCTTTTTATTTTATTTCTTTATTTATTTTTTTTGAGGTTGGAGGGGCAGACTGCACATTGCCTGTTACAGTACTTCGTTTAAGCTGCCTTGTTGGGCACAGTGCCACTGAGAACCTTACATTGCACATACTTTAGGCTCTTTATTTTCTAAATATCTATTTTCCAAATAAGGGTGACGAATTGTTCAGCTTGTAATGCGTACTGAAAGCGAAAAAAGTATCGTACACAGCATTCGAGTATAGCTGTAGTATATTAATAATATTAATAATTACATTAGTAATATGTAAACGTTAATAATTAAGTCATCCTACCACTATAATCGGAGTAATAGTCGTGGTGCATTCCGGCAAATTGAATATTGGCAAATTAATGCAACAACATTATAATTAGAATGACAGTTCACAGCTGGTTATCACCCAAAATTAGAGGTCTTCACAAAGGACCCGAGACCTGAGTCTGTATTTTAAATAGTCAGCCGGGTCCGGGTTGGGTCCCAATGTATTAAATAATATATTGGGTCTTTGTGTAATACCAGAATTGTTCATAATTGGAGAACCCCGCCATCCGCCAGTGTTCAGTCGATGGCATTTTGCATGGGTTTTGTAACTTGCAACCTGTAAAATTAGGATGAGACGGAAACAGGAAATAAGGTGGTTAAAACACACACGAGTGCGCATGTGGTCTCAGCCGCAATCAGCAGAGCTTGGTTTCATTTTTTACGGAGGTTCTGCTAACAGAACGGTTTGAAACTAAATACAATGCATCAGTTGTTGCGTTAGTAATGTAACTAATGTAAACAGCGATATGGACGATGATCAGACATTTATGTTTTTGGGACTCCTTTTTCACATATTTACTTTGTTGAGCAAAAAAATAAATAAATAGCACTTTTCTGCCTAGCCAGATATGGAGCTTATGGCAGACAGACGACTCTACTGCAGCCAGGGAGACCACAAGACTCTACAAAGTATGTACAATTATTCAAAGTGCTCATGTGCATATGGGCTGTTCATCAATCGCTCTTCTCTGTATAACATCTTTTCTTAATAAGCCGATATTGTCTTTTTTATTATTATTATTATTTTATTAAAGTGTAGCCCTTTGTGACTGAAAGAGCAGGGTGTGTCTGAATATGGGCAACATGCAGAAGGAGATGCAGGAGGATTCTCAACTGAATGTTTTATTCCTTTCAGCCTGATTGCTGCAGCAAGTCTTACATATCGCTCAGTCTTTTAAATTAGATCAATGTAGCTTTTAGAGCTGCCAGCAAACCAGATTACTAGAATCCTTATGAGGAAAGGGGGGGATGGTAAGAGAGATCCCACTCAGCCTTGTTTTGCTTTCTAAGCTATGCACTAAACCAAACAGCTGCTGTAACCTGCTATTTTTGTAACCAAATGCTTTTTTTGTCTACTAATAATACAAAGAATGAAACATAATACTTTCCTTTTATTTAATGTTGTAATGTTTTAAATTCATAGCTGCGGTTCTGCAAAAGATCTTGCCACACCCTAGTCTAAAAGACATTAAATTTCTTGCCTGTAATGAATGGTGGTTAGTTGTCGTCAATCGAATAACTGTTTTAGTGAATTCCAGAGAAACCTTTTACATTGGTTCAGTGGCTTGACATAGAATTTTACTGTATATCTATTTTAATGACAGCATTTGAAGTAGTAAAATGAAAGGTGATTTTCTGACAAATCTAAATCCTTCCACTGTGCAGACAGGAAAGTGTGATTAAAAATCTACTTAATTTGTATTTTCACAGAGCTGATGTAGAATAATAATCTTATAATCCCCAGCAGTGAAATACCAGAAAGAAATCAGACGGTGAGACACACACGGGTGAGTCCAGCGCATAAAGGCAGGTTAGCTCGGCAGACACTTAAAGAAATGAACGGGAGAGGAACATCAGTGAACAGGAAGGCTGGTCATTATAGATTGCACATGCATAATCTTCTTAAAGTCAATACCAATTACAGGAAGAAACAAGACACTGAAATCAATCAAACATTTTCACAATAATGTATAGTTATCACACTTCATGTATAGGTTTGCTATCTGGTTAATATGCTGCAATAAAATGTGTACCCTAGAAAATAAGACTCGTATGGGCTTTTTACACTGTACTTAATCATCTTTATAAAGTTCAATAAAAAAATAAAATCATTTGAGGAAAAGTGGTGACAAACTGTGAAAAACTGAAAAGACACTGTTCTATTCATTGGGTGTTTTCAGTTCTGTAGACCGTTGTGTTTGGAAAGAGGGACTTAATTTGTTCAAATGTGGCATCATCCTTTTGGTTAAGTTCACTTTAATATAGCAGCATTTCAAAGCACACCATGCAAGTCACATGTAAATACATATATTTTTTTCTCAATTTATCTATGTCAATTCCTCTTTATATGCAATGCATTTTCAGCAATGAATTATGGTACCGCTTTATCGCTTTGAATTATGCAATAACAACGCCATGAAACCTAAATAACCAGGATTAATTTCTAACCCAGTGTTAGCAGTTATAAGAGTGAAAAGCCATTTTTATACAATTCTAGTTCCAGGGATTTTTGAAAATAGTCTAGCGACTGTCTAATGTATTTATCAGCAGAACCTGAGCCATTAAGGGTCTTCCATTTGTAACCACTGAAGCTGAACTTCAGTCAGCGCTCTAGTATTGTTAACTCTGTTTAGTTTTCCAAACACTGGCCCTGGATACTGAGCCCTAAATGTACACATGAAGCTGGGGCGTTGATTTTGATATATTAGACAGTGTTTGTCTATATCATATGGAAGCCGTTTAGACTGACGAATATATCACAGGATGCATGTTTTATAGTGCTTAACAGTCTGGTAAACTGTCATCACATCGCAGACTCTTATCTTTAACTCATCTGCTTTTGCTGGGTTTTTTGTTGTTGTTTTTTTTACAATGGAGGGTGAGGACAACTACAATATTCGTTTTCTAGCTAGGAAACGGCTATTTTAGATACTATCATTGATTTATAAACCTTTAGCTGACAGCCTTTAATGCTAGGAAGCAAAACAACAGGAACAAGGGTGTTCACTTTAGAGTAACTCTACAGTGGATGCATTAAGGTTGTAATACAGTTGTAATAGTCTAGCCAGGGAAACGTAAGCATGCTGTGACACGTCTCTAAAATGGACCTATTCCCATTCATGGGGAACTGTAATGCACATATATGGTAAAGAAAGTTGTTCAGAAAAGCAGAAAAAAAGATTTGTTTACATTGTTATCAAGTAAACACAATAGGAGGAGTGAATGTGATAAATGGACTTTCTTACTTCTGTATGTCGGTGATAAGCCACCAAGCCCAGGCCCAGCCGCCCACTGTATACGTCTTCTCATCAGAGCCACAGCAGCCACCTGAGAAAATAAACACAGCCATATTCACTCTCACACACATTCCACACTAATCGCACTTTCTACAGCACACGTGTTTTATGCACTCATCTGTGGCCTTCTAACAGGGAAAAATAAGGAGCATGCTTTTAGTCTTACAGATTAATTTGAAATAGTTTTAAAATCAATCATATATAAAAATCTTGTTGTCAACCAGTCAACACATTTTACCACCTGCAAAAGGTTACAATGCCATACAAGCCTCACTAAACTAGTTTAAAAGCTGTAAACTGAAAAATATTTTCATGAATAAAACCACAAGCAGTGTAAACACTGGAAAGCCCCCTCTCACATGGTAACCATGCCACCATGGTGGTTAAATGTTTATAGAAGTCAGCTCAAGTCAATATTCAACTAGATTAATTGCTCCAAACAAAATGGTGTAATTACATGGAAACTGCGTACTGTATATGTACTTAATTGAAAGTAAAGCTAATGAATGTGGTGCATCAGTTGCATGAATTCGCACGCACATACATACATACATACATATATATACACATATATACATACATATATATACACATATATATATACATATATATACACATACATACATACATACATACATACATACATACATATATATATATATATATATATATACACATATATACAGCTGTAGTTATTAGCCCTACTGAATTATTAGCCACCATTATAATTTTTCCAATTTGTAAACATAATAGTTATAATAACTAATTTCTGATAACTGATTTCTTTTATCTTTGCCATGATGACAGTAAATAATATTTTACTAGATATTTTTAAAGGTACTAGTATTAAATAAATAAATAAATAAATATATATATACAATATATATCAAAAAATTTCGTCATTTGTGATTGAGGTTGTCCAAATTTGACCAAACAGATGGGTCCTTACTATATTTAGCAGGATAGTGGTCACGTCGAAAGGAAACACAACTAATCTCCACAGTCATCGACAACACAACCACAGGAAGAATTGTGCTAAAACATTGGTTTACATGTTATTTTTTTATATTTAAATGTTAATAGGGATGCAGTGATTGACCAATTTCACTATTAACCGTGGTTTAAATTGTCGGTTAATAAATCGTAAAGCCCCAGCAACACTGTATATATAATATATAATATAACACTAATGTTATTGATAATTTGCGCATAATCAAACAAAGTTATGCAGTCTGCATGTCACGACAGCTTAAAGTCAGGAGTTTATAAGAGACATGGAGGCTATTACCAGCTGTGCTTAACTTTTTGTTGTACTGATAAACCACTGCTGTGGTTACAACATTTTTGTATGTTTAATATTTTATATGTTTGAAATATTTTTGTATGATCATTACACATTTATGATTTTTTTTTGGCAATCTGACAAAAATGGAATTTCTCTAGGAAAAGATTATCGCAAGAAATTATTGCAATATTCAACAACAATATTGCGCAGTAAGTGCATCTCCAAAAACAGGGACAGGGAGGAAATGTGTCTAGTCTGTAAAAAGATGCAACGCATGTGTTGAGTGTACTTAAGAAGAAAAATTTAGTTTACAAAGTTTTAGTAACAGCAGTGTATTAAACTACTATATACATTGAATATAATGTTTAATATTGCAAGATATTTTGCCTGATTTTAGTATAAAAGGTTTGAATTCAAACTAAGGCTGCACAATATTGGATAAATCTAACATTGCAATATTTTTTATATATATTGCGATATGAATACAATTTCAGTAGATGTGTTGAATAACTATTTGGAAAGAATTTATAATTTTAGATTGATTGGGATGATTCTGTAGGGGAGTGCATCTGCATAAAATATAAGAAACAATCTACAAGCATAGATAAATTCAATAAAGAAAAAGATACAAATTATATAAACAGCGTTTTATTGTTTTTTGAGAAGTCAAACTGTATTCAGGCATACAGTAATTGAATAATCAAATGTAAAATAACTCTGAAACCACAATTTCACCATATGTTTTAGAATCAATAAACAATAATTAAAAACGTCTTTATTTTGGTTTAAATATTGTGATTGTTTTGTATCATGATTTCAATATTGGGATTTGTATCAAAATGTGACATGAGTGTATTGTTACATTCCAAAACAAATCAACAGACCGATTAGAATTATTGCTGAAAGATCGTGTCGCTCTGACGACTCGCAATGGCTGCTAAAAATACAGCTTTGCCATAAACAAATTTTAAAATGTATTACAATAAAATTAGTATTTTTATAATGCATTTATTTTCATCAAAAACATGCAGTCTTGATGAACATTTAAGGTAATTCAAAGCCCAAAAAATTTAACCAAACCATAACAGTTTATAAGCAATGTTAATGAACACAAAATGACTACGCTAGTGAGTGGCTAGTTAATTTGATTATGAAGTATACTGAACCACAAAACCATAATTTAACAAACTATTCTGTAATTGTTTGCAAGACAAACAAAGATAATAATCTTCCATCTATGCAGGATGAAATGTACTATGTAACTTTGGTCTGTAAATGTTCTGCATTTTAAACAAGCACTTGCCTATTTAACTTTAATTTTCATTATGCAAATGACATACTGCTGCTCATGTTTTGATTTGGTTAACAAACAATAAACGTTCCATCAAGCAAGCACATAAATGGGCATGGTTAAACAAGTTTTCTGTCACTTACAGTTTGAGGAGCAAAACTACTGAAAAGACTACTGAAAATATAGATATCAATTTGTCAAGCATAAAAGGTCACCTGGATTTCAGAGAGATGATGTACATTTATTCATTTATGCTTAATGTGGGTTATTACATCCGGCTGTCAATGTTACAACAACCAAGGCATGCTGCCTGAAGGCTGTTACAGTGTTGAAAGGGTCATGAAACCCTAAAACACATTTTTGACTGTGTGGCACGCTGCTAAAAACATTATTAGGACACATGTATTTCACTAAAAAGTCAAAATTGGTTATTTTTTGCGTTCTTTACAGCAAATTCATTCTTTTTGAACATTTTGAAGCAATGTCACAGTCACGAGATAAATGCGCAAATTCTGAGTGGTGAATGGCCACCAGTACATAGTGATGTAATCAGGTTTTCAGCATTTCTGCGCATTAATTCATGCCTCTTTTCACACGTGCGGGACACTCCCACTTTAAGGTGCACTCCTTCAAAAAAATGTTTGGCCCACATCTTGTATTGAATAATATACTGACACAACTCTAATAAATAGTAATAAACAATTAAAATAATAATGATAACCTATGGATAAAAGGTCAACCAGGTGGTTATGATGCCTGTTAAACGGTTAACACAGCTAGAAACACCCATTTTCCTAGCTTTTTTCTAATCAGAGGTGTTAAAACACACTGCTAGGACAAGGGCTTTCATGACCCTTTAACATGCAAGAGAGTGTAGCTATAGGCATGTGAGATATGCAAGACAAATTCCATGGAAATCTATCAAAACAGGTCTGTTCCCTGTGCACTTAAAGGCTATGTAGTAGTATTGGTGGTACTGGAAACTATTTCTGCAGATTATCTGTCTGTCATCAGCTATTAGTGTGCAATATGCAGCACAAAAGCACTTGCACAACTGATCCCAGAATCACATGAAAGATGATTCAGGCCACTGAAGTACATCACGTGAAATTATTTCATAATGAATGATAGAGGGAAACACAATGTTTGGGCACGTTAAAAAATGAGGAAATGACTAGCCAGGAAACTGTACAGTTAGAGAAAACTGTGGCTGGCAGTCTGTTTTCAAACAATGACCAACAGCGCTGCTTCAGTCACGACATCAAACCCTAATTAACTTCTGATTCCGATGGGTTTAAACAATTGTGTTTTTCATTCATTCATTCATTCATTTTCTTTTCGGCTTAGTCCCTTTATTAATCTGGGGTCGCCACAGCGGAATGAACCGCCAACTTATCCAGCATATGTTTCACGCAGCGGATGCCCTTCTAGCCGCAACCCATCACTGGGAAACATCCATACACACTCATTCACACACATACACTACGGACAATTTAGCCAACCCAATTCATACCTATAGCGCATGTCTTTGGACTTGTGGGGGAAACCAGAGCACTCGGAGGAAACCCACGCAAACACGGGGAGAACATGCAAACTCCACACAGAAATGCCAACTGACCCACCGTGACGCCTTATGTTTTTAAATGAAGTAAAATTAGCCTTGTGGCCAAAACAGTTGGAAGAAACTTTTGACATTTCTACAATGTGAATTAGACACATTTATGCAAGTATGTTTCTAATTATAACTACATACGAATTGGAGTATACGTTTGCATTTGGAGTATGCGTCTGGCATTAATGAGTGTGACATGACTTCACATAGCAGGAAACATGTCCATTCAGTCTGACTTGACATTTGTGAATGATAAATCACAAGCACCCACATAAGACTGCATAAATGTAATTCAGTTTTTAGTTAAATCATTATTACGGTAAATTATTATTTTGTAATACATGTGCATACAACCTGACTATTACAGCATGATTTCCCCAACTTTACAAATATCGTAATATCCAGTAATGTAACATTCCTTAAGATTGTGAAAGCCAGGAAATTTTCTACAACATTATTATTTTTCTTTTCATTTCATTGGAATATATGAACTTATTACACAGGTAGTCACACACACACACACACACACACACACACACACACACACACACACAAACACACACACACACACATACACACACACACACATACATAGCTATAAAATACAGACATGGAAAAAAGAAAGAGGCTGCTTGAAAATTCCAAGTTTCTTTGGATTCACAATTGACATTTTTTGAAAAAAAATTTGTTCTACAAATTCTGATGACATTTCTTCTAAATACAGGAGGAAAAGCAGTAATTTAGGGCATACAATTTAAATTTAGCTAAATAAGTAAATGAAGCATTTCCCCCAGACATGTTTATGTTAATTTTATAGAACCAACGCTTTACCTTTCAGAACAGTTAGGAAGGTGACATTTGGTGGAAAAGCCCCAAATTTCAATCACAACAAAGGAAAACATTTGTTATATGATCAATAATAATTTTCTGGAAGAAAAGAACGGCTATTTGAAATATCTAAACCAAATGTTGTCAGACCTTTTAAGAACAAACCAACGTAAATATTTTACTCAAACACAACCAGAGTAACTTAAATCCAGAAAAAAGCGAGAATCATCAAGTGTTTCATAAGTCTTATTTTTGCCAATGTATAAATTGACGCACGTACTACTCCATAATTTAACTGGTCTAAATCACTTGGGTGTGTTCGTTATTTCTCTCTAAACACGCCCACGTTTTTTACACCCAGAAACACGTGGTTTTATTATTTTATAAAACACAACTAAGATGATGTTAACATTATACTTAGATATCAACGTTCCAGTATCAAATAAAAAATAATTATAATCAAAGCGCAGACATTTAAAAAGCTAAACACGTCGTGTGTTTAATCGAAACAACTGCACAATCAATCGATAATCAAGACCGAGGGGGGTTTGAAGAGAATCTTGAAAAATCTCGAGTGAGCCACACAACACACGTCGAGTGATGGATTATCTTTTGTCACGCAACACAAACTACAATGCAACAGGCAAGCACAAATGCAACACACTACTCGACCGACCGAACCACTAGTGCTAGAGAAAACAAGCCTTAATTTCGATCACATTTGCACACATTTACGATCACCAAACACACCAAGGATAGCCACATGTCAGATAATTACGACACATGCAGGTTATGGGAACAGTCTGCATTGAGAAAAACAGAAGGCAGCTTGATGGGTTACCTGATACTACCAGGGCTTCGTTCGGTCCTACCGTGTGGCAATTCCCCATTTTTCCTTTCTGGACGCCTTTAAAGAGCGGTTAAAGACCTAATGTTGTTTCCTTTTTTCGAGGACGACGGAACAGTGCAATAAAACTAGCAGATATGAAGGCACTTAATGCAGTCGAGCGTACACCATATTCAAGATTTCTGCTCGCCTCGTATGCATGCAGCACCGCCCTTTCAGAGATATGACGACGACTGAACCAAGATAAACACACACACTCAATCTGCGCCGTTCTAATAGTTTCCGGTAGGGGGCGCCATACGGTTTTAAATGAACCCACATTCCAGAGTTACTACAGTTTTCTAGAGTAAAAAAGTCATTACAGAGAGATATTTTCCTATATTTTTTGCCTGATTATGTGTACAATTTTATTATACAAAATACAGTTTTTAGACCAGCCTAAACAAAACAAGATGAACTTCCTTCAATGTTCAGATTTTTGTTCTAGAAATTTATGCAAATTAGCACATTCAATATTTGCATGTTTAAACATAACATGTTAGTAAAAAAAATTCTCGTTCTGCACGTGACATTGTGATTTTTGTTACATTTTCTGTTTAATCACAAACATACTATCTATGACTTAATCTCTAGTGCTTTACCCCTAAACTCGACCTTCACAGAAACAAGTGCCAATCATTATTATTGTCATCATTATTATTATTGCCAATATTATCATATTCTGGCCAATTTATAAGCGTTTTTAATTAGTGATGACCAAGTGTCCTCACTATTGGGTAATTTTCATATCTCAAGTGAGGACAATTGACACATGCACGCGCACACAAACAAATTAAAACTCATGGTCATTGGACCATGCACTGAAAATGAATGTGAAACTCACACAAGCAATTTTTAAAGTTTAATTTGTCAATAAAAACCACCAATCCCATTTACAATAGAAAAAATAATCAAATTAAGCTTACAAGTCATTTTAACTTACACTAAATTACATTAAACATTACACCGACAGCAGAAAATTGAATCTCTTAAAAATTTAAGTTTTGACATGGTAACCCTAGCACAGTGCCGACCCGTCCTTCAGGAAATATAGGCATTCGCCTAAGGGCCCGCGCGTCTTGGAGGGCCCCATTGACGCTGCTTTTGAATATTTACTGAGAATGTAAGCATAGACAAGCGCATATGTTTAAGCATATCAAGAGGGCAGCATTGCGCAATGCACAAACCCTATTAAACGTGATACACTTCACAACGACGGTGAGAAAAAAAATAAATCTCCACATTTGATTAAAAGAATAGCTCTGTATAATTCATACATCACAAATAGCTGAAAGCGATAATAAATACACAACAACAGTATGAATAAAAGCAGAATATATTAGAAACATACCCAGCAGCACCACACTCTATTTTGCATAACATTGACCGCGATCGGCTATTGGGTGGACTAGAATGACGTCACGTCCTACACAGATTCCACATATCTCCGAATTGCTCACGCTCGATGTAAAGCCGAAAAAGTGTCTTAAAGTTTTCAGTAATATAACCGCACGAGCGTTATTGCTATTTTTAATCGATATTATTAGAATTTTAATCTGAAATGGAAACGGCATCTTTTTCCCAGTGATGGGTTGCAGCTGGAAGGGCATACGCTGCGTAAAACATATGCTGGATAAGTTGGCGGTTCATTCCGCTGTGGCGACCCCAGATTAATAAAGGGACTAAGCCGAAAAGAAAATGAATGAATGAATGAACGGCATCTTTCCGGAGCCAAAAAAAAATAAGGAAATAAAAGCAGAGAAAGAAAAGCAAGCTCAAAGTAAAGGTATGTTCTGCAATGCATAATACAATATTAGTGTAGTATTAGGACTTGTTTTAATAAATGCAACGATGCCCATGATCACATAAATACTTGTGTGATATGTGAGAAAAAAATAGGCCACATTCAGCATGTTTCATTAAATAATCAATTAATTATCTAGCCCACTAATTCACCCTGCTGAAAACACACAGGTTTCCCCCTCATTTTGTCAAAATCGAATTTTACCCCCTGTCCAACATCTAATGCAAAGTTTTGTTTGTGTAAATCTCTGTGTGAAACAAGCTAAAATGTCTCCTGCATTTTTTGTTATTTATGCATATAGTTGTATGTTATTCATTTACAAAGTTTTATTTGTATATGTCAAACTTATATACTTTATTTTTAAATGAGTGTTTTCTGGCTTGCAAACTTATTTGTTTAAATCTGAGTAAATATATTTATATATGTATTATAAGTTAAATATGTTACAGTTAATAAAAAATGTATACACTTAAATATTAAATTAATAATATTAAAAATGTAGTAATATTAATGTAAGGAAATTAATTATATTAAAATGTAATTTTTTTTTGCTTTCTTCTCACTGTTTTTACACAAGTGGGCCCAATTTTTTTTTATCTCGCCTAGGGCTTCTCAACCCTACGGGCCGGCACTGACCTAGCATAAACATACAACCTCATGACTTGTAATGTTAACAGTGCATAAATCTAAAACATTTTTTTGACGCAGGCCTGGTACTACACCAATGTGGAGCAATACTCACATTCACACATGCACACAGTAACTGCAACAGCCGCATTTTATTCGCAAATAAAATCATGTAACTGAGTAAAAACACTCATTAAAACACTACAAACATTGCCAAAATACCAGTTTTATTGTATTTTTTAAATAATGTTTTATTCCCCAAAAATACCAGATTTGATCCCATCAAGAAGAAATAGTGGATCTACAGTATTAGCCTCTGCTGGACATATATGGTCATTACATTTATTACTTATCCCCCTTCCAGAAAATGTAATATTTCACAGGTACATAAAGTAATGGTGTATTTGAGTAGTTATGTGGTAAACGTACCAAACACCAGCCTAAATATTAAGAAGTAAACAACAACAACAACAGAAATGATCATTTATATAATTATAAATGCATATTTTGTATCCAATAGCTCTGTAAAAAGCTGGTGTCCAAATGTGTAATCTGGGAATGATGACAATATGAGAGCTAATGATTATTTGATTATTTTAGCAGTTCTAGAATTCAAAGTTGACTTTTAGAAGCAACTTTAGAGTCAGCCTTGCCAAATATTATTCACAGACATTCCAGAGCAGAAAATAACACCAACAAGCATATTAAAATCAGCTCAAATGTTCTTATCTGATCTGTTTGATGCATCTGATATTTTCTTGGCTTTGTATTTGTATTTCATTTTTTTTATCTTGCTGTAAATCAGTGTAAGGCAGCGACATCTTCACCTTCCACACAGAGCTTCACAGAAGAGTTTCACAGATTTAAAACAGAAAAAAGCATAACTACGTTAAACATAATAATATAATAAATATTCAATTAATAATATAATTAATATATAACAGTAATCAGGCTGAAAACTCTAGAGCACCATCCATTTATTCTTATGGATGCTGGTAGAATTAACATTTACGATATCAAGTTGATGCTCTACACCACCATCATGCCACTTGAACCTGTATTGGACTTTTTCTCAGTGTTGTATAGTTACAATAAAATAAAATAATAAATAATCACTTTATATTCATAGATGTTTGCACCTTTGCTTCATATAACAACATTTGAGTATTCACAAAATATTCTTAGTATACATAATCAAGGTAAATGTAAAACAATTAAAAAAATGTTAATGCTATGTTAAGAAATTGAATATAATTCTTACAAACTGGCTCACACTGTTTTTAATGCTTGCTTTTTATTTTATTTCACGTTGTTTGCTCCACAGAATGACAAAAATCATAGTCACAAAAGCTTTGTTTGCCATGACATTACATATGACACAATTATGCATATTTTGTGCTACCTAAAATGTACAACACCTATTAATTATCATGCTTATTAGATAAAGAAGCTTTATTAGAAATTCTAAAATGGAAATAGTAAAATAATAAAGTAATCTGCTATAGTTTAAGATTGCATGGTGATGTTATCATGTATTTTACTTTTAAAAACTTCTGTACTGATGTTGTAGTCTGTTACTTCTGTTGGCTCCTGTAAATGATCAGAAACAGTTGATAATGAGTCTTTGTACAATCGCATGAACAAAATATAGGCTTAATATTAAAGGGTTACACCAACCTGTTTTCAAGAGCCTTTGCGATGTATTTCTGTGTGAATTTAGAATCTGGATTTAAGCATTTCTGCTCTGCACCATTTTTCAGAGTCACACTACACACACAAAAAAAAAAACAATAGAAAAAAGACAAATTGCTGCATGTCAGTCAACATACTGCATGAAGAGTTTGTTTGCAAAAAATGGATAATACAGCTTTTAGAATTTTACAGAATTTTTTTTTTTTGCAATCAAACTGTTCAGTGCACAGCATAAAAGCATAATTTCTTAAAATTAGAAATTGAGGTATCTGTTTTTGCAAATAAACACTTCATATTCAAACACAGATGTACACTATGGGAGGAATCTTATTTATTTGTTTTAAATCTTATTTAAGTGCTTACACAATCTCCAGGTTTCCGCAAGAGGGGCTCGGTGGTATGATGTCAACCTTCTCAATCAGTTTTGGAGGAACCATATTTACACCTTTGTCAGCACAGAGACACCTGCTCTTTGGTGCTCTTGCCTGGCCTGAAAAATCAACACAATTCATCAATTATACACTGTAAAACAAAGTCCAATCTACATAAAATTGTGAGGCAACTTTTTTTAGTTGATTGAACTTAAATCGAGTGAAGTGCAGTACTTGGGTTAAAAGTTGAGTCAACTTACACCTTACAATTGTAAGTTTGTTTTACAGTGTAGCTACCATGCCATGCATATAGTTTCAAAATATTAATATGAAAAAACTAGAATCTCAATTTTACATTTTAGAATTCAGAATTTCTCCAGAAAAAACTCACCTTCCACTTTTATCGCAAGCAGGAAGCCTAGAAGAACCACAGCTGCCAAGGTTTTCATCTTGTGCTTTCTCCTCCTTAATGACTGAGTAATAAAGTGACAGATTGCTTGTTTCAGGTGCGTTTTTATCCTCTCAAAAGGGTATTTCCCTCCCTGACAATTTGTCAGTTTCAACAGTCCAGCATCTCATTTCTCAGAAACAGTTTCTTTTCAAAATATATACTGCATGCAGCAAGTCAGACGGAGTTTACATTTCCAGGAATGAGGCAATAAAAAAAGTCAAAATTATTGTGTCCATATTTGACTATTAATCATTAATGCAATAATACATTTTTTTGTTATTGTCTTGTTTCCTTAAATAGGCTATCAGTATATGCTCAGCAGACAATGGCTGCTTGGAATGAAAATTGTGTAACATTTTTCTCCACACTGTAAACTCTGTACTGTAGATATTAGTAGTGGGACCTTTTTTTTAAATCCTTGATTCAGTGCAACCGCAGTAAAATGTCAGTTTACTGTATACCAATCTAAAGCTTTTTCTATGATTCTATATTTCATAAATAATTTCTATTGGCTTTATTTATTTCTATCGGCTTTGTTTATTTCTATTGGCTTTGTTTATTGCCTTTATTTATGAATTTCTATTGGCTTTAAAATGATTTAAAATGATGAAGAGTGGTGTCATATTGTAAATCAGTCAGTCAGTTGAACGGGTTTGCAAAAAAGCCTGATAATGATCTTGGTAATGTTTGCTTTATTTGAACATTTCACTCTTGCACTGAATCATTTTATGAGAAAATATGCACTGAATCATAATTACTCAACATATATATCAACTCAACATACATATAACATATATAAACTCTCTCTCTTTATATATATATATATATATATATATATATATATATATAAACCCAGAAACATGTTTCCAAAAGTTTTCTTGTGCCCTGGTACAAGGCAAGTAACTAAACTAAACAAGCAATTAAACAAAAAGTAGCTGATAATCCAGCTAACACACAACCCAGTTACATAATTAATTGTTTCCATTTCATGACTTACTAATTGTAAGGTTTTGCATGAATTGAAATTTACAGTCATCAGAATGAAATCTATAAGATAACCTAGAATAAGTTGGAAATTTCATGACATTTCGGCAGCATAATATGTCTGTAATTTCATTCAGTGTATTGTGTCTGAAAGTGTACGTGCACTGTTGTGTAAACTGCGGTGTTGGTCTGAATATCAGCCTTGTGCGATCGGTTAACCACAAACCAGTACACAGACCAGCGCTACAGTTTTAATAGAGGTTGGTCAGTGGTTAGTAGCTTTCACTACCCCTTAATTTAAATTGCACAATTTATTTTAAATGTCTCAATTACTGAAAATTGTGATTTATTGAAATTTGGAAATGGGACTGGTATAATTATAAACATAACTGCTTTTTCTCCTTCATAGTACATGTCAAAACAGCATAAAAAGAATGTTAGCCTGTAATGATACAATTAACACTAATTTCTGTAGTCATCTTTATTTCATCATATTCTGACTAATTTTAATTAACTGAATTTAATAAATACTATAATAAAAAAAAGTATATTTCTCAAGAGACTAATTTGTTCAAACGTTCTATTATATTTGCAACAGGCAGCCAGAAATAGCAAGATAAGTCATTATTTACTGTCATCATTTACTCAGCCTTTACTTGTTCCAAATCTGTTTGACAACAAAATGTGCTTCATTATCTAAGTTTGAAGTCTGAAGAGCTTGATTAGCTGGTTGAGGTGTGTTTCGATCAGGTATAGGAATTCACCTTTTTTCTACGCCCCATGATGTTTGGTGAATTACCATAATTATGATAAATAAAACAATTATAACAAATTACTATCAGCAGACCATGAAAACCCCCCAAAACTTGAGATGAGTATTTCTGTTGCAGTAGAATATTGCTGTACTGTAGAGAAGAGAAAATAATCTGAAGGAACAAAACACAGTGAACACAAAAGAGCTTTGGTCACAGATTTGGTTGTGATAATTTCATGTTAAAATACCAAGCAGTAAAATACCATGCGTTCATTTCATGGAAGATAAAAAAATAAATAAAGCACAAAGCCAAACATTGCTCTTACTCAGCTTTCACTATGTAGATGGACTATTTGTATACAACTCTAATGATTACGTTTTTTTAATTTGAAACCCATAATTTGAAACACAGCAGTCACATGCGGGAAAAGGTGGATATATTTAGACACTCCTAAACTAAATGACTATAACTGCTTTTATTAATGTCAAACTAATGATCGTTAATAAAGAAATCAAATCTCCTTTGATATTTTCTGGCCCGCTATCATTATATAAGTTTAGTACTCAAAACTTCCCTTTTTAGTTCAAAACAGCTTTTATGACCAATCAGCCAAAATGACTCCTTTTGAAATTAATTTGAATGCATAATAGTGTGATGAAAAACCTCTTCTACAGAAGTTCAATGACTAATTCATAAGTTGAAAACAGTTGCATTGATTTCCTTCAGATCACATACGAATAAGTCCATTTATTTTTAATAAAGTTCCAGATTGCATCAATAAGACACCGTACTTTTGTTAATTTTATTGCAGATTCTTTTCAGACAATTCAATGCAGACTTTTCAGAGAAAGACACTGAAAAAAAAAGATGGTGCAACTACATCAGATCCAACAATAATAACGCAAATGTGAGCAATAGTGTTTTACCTTGTGCCACTATAATGTATTGCAGAACATTTACTATTTGTAAGCTTTTCATATTTATACAAGAACCTAAATGTATTTACCACTACCAAGACTACCAATTGTTTCACAGTTGGCAAATGTTTGTGTAGACTTATAACATAAACATCTTTCTGCAGCATATTCACCCGAACACCAATAAAATAAGCACAAATACAAAGAGTAAATATGAATAAATATGATTATTACCACGCTGTTGCAGGCTGTACTCTTTGCATTTTAGGTGAGCATTTGTTGTCTTCTGATTTTGAATTAGACTCTTTCTCAAAGTCTAAGACTAAATTGTTTGGCTAAAATTTGAAGCTTTCTTTTTTTTATGAATTCCACATATGCTGAGAGGGGGGTTAAAACTTATTTGAATATAAAAAAACTGTTGTGGGAATTTACTTGTTAGTCTTGAGTATTACACCCTGTATGTGTTGTAAACAGAGATCAAAAACAGGAGAGTTCAATTCACTTAAAATGTATTATAAAAACTCATCAAAAACCACTGATCAAAAATCATGAAAGCGTGTTCACAAAGCTATTGTTTACTAACAACATAGTTTAGACTGTCAGAATGCAAGAACAACTCTGAAATAGGAGAGGACGCATAATTTGTAGATAGAAAAGCTTTATTTAACACAAATTTTTTTTTTTTTTTACAAAAATACTATCATATGGCAAACTATAAAAACACTGTACATATGACACATTGTTTAGTTTAAGAGAACATGTTTCTATTTAAAGAAGTTTCAAAACTCGGTGGTCAAGAAAAAAAAAATCAGTAAATGCATTAGCAAATATTTTAAATATTTTGAAGGTTGCTTAAGAAAAACAGAATTGGCTTTGGGAGTGTATAAATACAGCAGACATGTCTGGAATCATTTAAAAGCAGTTGGTGCTGATGTTGCTGAAGTCATGGAGCTCTTCACTGTGCCAGTTGTTGTACTGTGTGGCACAGACTGCTGCATCCTGCAAACACAAGAAACATTTCATTTAATTATTTTAGTTATTTGCCTGTTTTGTTTGTGTGCGGTGAATATATCTGTAAAGCATACATAAATATACTTAAGTAGAAATTATCACCTTTTTCCAATAGCCTTTAAGACGACATTTTGGGTGAATTTTGAGTCTGGATTTAAACATTTCTGTCCTGCACCATTTTTCAGAGTTACACTGTGAAAGATCAAAAGTGATGAATATATTACATGAAGCTGATGAAATTAATCGAAAACAAATGTTAAAAATGTATACAAAAGTTCTGCTATATACTTACACAATCTCATTTTTGTTGCAAGATGGACTCGGAGGGAAGATTTCCACCTTCTCAAGATTTTTCAATAAAACCATGTTTACACCTTTGTCTGCACAGAAGCACCTGGCTCTTGAAGCGTTGTCTTGACCTGGAAATGAGATATATTTTTTATATATTTCAAATATTTAATTTAACTTTAAAACCTCAGCATAAACAAAGATACATGTGCTGAATGATCTTGATGTGTTTCTGAAACTCACTGTTCACCCCTCCAGCAATCAGGCAGGCCAGAAGAAGAAAAGCTGCAAGAGTCTTCATGGTCTTCTTGTTCTTGTTCTGGATGAACTGAGCTCGTCTGGGTCAGTCAGATTATGACTGCAGGACAGAATGAGCTCACTTAAATACTGGAGCATCAGGGCTTTCCCTCAGTTTTACTTCTCATTTGTGCTCCAACTTCTTCTGCTTTTTCTCTTTTTATTATGATTTCTCAGAAACACCGTCCTAAACCTTCTTGAAGAGAAGCTATATGATTTAGGGCACCCTGAGCTAAACTTTCGCTGAATTAAGAAGAAAATGTTTTATAATTACACTAAAATATTAATGTAAGTTTTTCTTTGGTGGGAAACCATCATAGACCAAAAATCTGCAAAAGCAAAACAATAAACCCTCTTAAAGCATGCAATAAATTATTAAAAAACCTTAACTGATTGATTTTTACTATGACTTTTGACGAAGCAACACATGCAGATGCATTTATGTCAACGCCCAGCTTTTATGCATTAACTCTGTAGTTTGCATAAAGAAACAAACCAACCAGGCTTGAGATGCATTTAAATGGATTCCTGTTAGACCATCAGACCAAAAGATAAAATGAAAGAAAATGCAATAAATTTAAGTTAATTTATTGACAAAGAACTGAAGTCAAGAATGAATAAAGATATGACATTACCTCAGAGAAACACAACCAAAAAAGAAAAAACTGATATAGAAAACAAGTTATATGATTAACCTACTGTTAAAATTATCTGTTAATTAACAGTTTCTATATTTTGTGATTCACAAGTGTTTTCCATTTATTTACGGTTGTGATTGCATTATGGCACCCTAATCTCTGCTTTGTCGACTTTTGATGTTGAAAATTCAACTCTGCAGTTTAAAATAGTGACCTTTATTGACATTTTAGTAGTTTGAAATAATATAATGTAAGAAATAATATAGAAAAAAGTCTGTAAAATAACAGAAAATGTACTGGCAGTTTATTGAGGTTTTTGAAGCGCAATGCACAAAACCAACCCAGACAATAAATAGGGAAACATAAAAAATAAAAACATGATTTTACAAAATATGAAAGATGCAAATTTAAACATTTTTTACAGTGCAAAACAAAATATAGTTACAAAGAAATGTACATTATAAACAAAAACAGAGAGAATATATCCAGATAAAAACAGTTAGTCTTTCAATAACCCTTTCAAACAAAGGATAAGTTTAGCAAAATTTCTCAGCAATGCTTTAATGAATAATCCACTGGCAGTTTAAAATATGTGGTGCTACACTCCAAAACAATAAAAAAAAAATGCTAGCCTCAGCTTTATTCAAACACCTTTAGTTTTACTGAAGAGGTCTCGCATCTAATTCCAAACCAGACTTACCCTGTTTAACTGCTGGTCATCATTTTCAGTGTAAACCAAGAATGATATCTTGGAAAATCTTCCTTTCTAATTATAAAAGGTTTCTAGATGAGTATGACAAATATGTATCTGCTGTCTAATGACTGACAGCCAGTGGTGGAAATAGTACTGTGGTGTCTGATTGTTTTAATGACATTAATTGTACAAGACACAAAACTTCACTTGTGTATTCGGATGTTCCTATGCTTAAGAAATCTGTTATTAGCGAGGAGACGAAACGTAAGAGGAGGGAACGGCGCCTCCGACGGAGAATCCATAGGTCAAGTGGACTATCTGGAAGAAATAGGGGAACTTTATCTCCAAAAGATGAGATGGTTATCCAGCTGGAACGCATGGCGGTGCACGAACAGCCCTAGAACTTCCCAAATGTTAATTTACATGTTTAGACATATATAAATCTATTCATATTCTAGATATATTACTAGCTTTGACATAGACAATTTAGCAATATATCACTTATGCAATTTATAACCTCAAAGGCTTCTCCTGTGTTGAACAGTATAAAAGGCTGGAATATACAAACCAGCATTGCGCTTCTGACTTCTCTATACTGGATGTCTTAGGCCCATTATTCTCATCTGAGGATAAAGTAAAGGATTTTGTTTTGTTATTGTATTTGTGTTTATTCTTCTTTTTCACTGGATTTTATTTTATTAATAAACGTACATTTTATTAATTTTCTTCACTGGAGTGGACATTGGCTTCATTTGCAGAACCCATCAAGTTACCTGTGTGGTAAAGTATGAATCTGATTTATTCCTTGAACAACATTACAAACGATGGTCATAAACAAAACTCTAGCTAAGAAATATAGCCAAGAGAGGATTCTGGTTTCTTTATTTAAGTAGGGTATTAGATAAAGGCAATCCAGTACAGCACTGAAAAATCATACTCAAGTAAATACCATTCCATTCCAAATCATACCATTGCTTGCCCAAAAATGTAGTGCAAGTAGAGTAAAAGTATGAGTAAAAAATAGCCCTTTTAAAAGTACTCAAGAGTAGTGAGTACTACAATGTAAAAGGCTGATGCATTTACATGCAATTTGTGCAGGGATGTGTAAATGTAACATTCTGTAGTGCATTTGGTTATTGTTTAAGACTATTTGGCGATTTCAGTCATCACACAGTAAACATCCTTCATCTTCTCATCAGTGACATGCAGTCTCTGGATCATTGCGATATAGGACATCTTCTTGGGCGCTTTAAATGCTTCCAAACAATCTGCTGCATTTATAAAGCGCTCATATCTTATGAGCGATTTACTTTCTATGTGCAATTTGATTGAACAAGAATCACAGGACTGATGTTTCTACTTAGACAATCCCCACAGTCAAGAAAAAATATAGTAATGACATTTTTAAACCTACTTAATAAGTTACAATTCCTGGGAAAAATGACTCAATTACAGTAATTTGAGTATTTGTAATTTGTTACTTTATACCACTGCTGACAACATACTTTATTTACTAGCAGTACATACTCAACTCTAGATCTGCTTGAATTACAGATCTTCAAAAGTGTGGCTGAGATCAGCTGGTTTTGTGGTTTGATTGTAAATGTTGGATTTATTTTGCAATGTCACCAAGAAATGCCAAACTAGTATGCGGGACCAATGCGGGTGTTTTCTGTGGAAGATGGTCAAATAATTTCACTACCTCTTTATTTTCATAAGTCACTATAAACATATAGGTCATATGATGAAGAGATAGAAACGCTGACCTCAATTTTGGTCAAAAATGTGACCATTTGTCTGAAATTATTTCTCTAAATACTCCTGGATCATGTGATGAGTCGCATTATTTAAAATAACTTTCCAAAAAACATATGCTTAGTAAAATAAAAATATTTGTTAAGCAATTTATATTTTTGTGCAGCAATTACAGTAAAAAAAAAAAAAAAGAAAGGTATTTTACTGATGAAATGCAGTGACTAATCAGAGTTGAAATGTTGGAATACCAGATCATTTCGATATGAACAAAAATCAAATCAGGGCATCGGACATCACTTCTCATTTAACTGGAAAACCATCAAGTATTTTCACTACCTAATTCTTTATATGAAACTTTGACCGGTTGTGCTGAAGTCATTCTGAGTGTCACAATCGTGCATGAGAAAAGAAAATGAAAGAGAAACTGAAAGTCTTTTTGGGAAATCTGAAAATGCCATTTCCACTGCTGTATCTTCATGAAATGATAGTGCATGCACTACACAATATACAGTTCCTTTTTTTCATTAAAGATGCTTTTTTCATTATATTGTTTTATATTTTACTGTTTGCACTATGCAGATTTGTAATGAACTGTTTGCAGAGTCTAAAGTCTAAGCAGAGATAAAGTTTTAAGTGGTTCAATATTTCATTTGGTGTGCAGCTCTCCTCAAACTCGACAGATTAACACTTTAATATTTTGGCCAGCAAGTGACTTTGTGGACAACGGCACCTCACAAAACTGAATTCAGACCCCAACTTCTGAGACAACACAATATATTAAAAAAAAAATTAAACAAAACAAGCTCTTTAAATATTTGATTACTATATCAATTTCTTGCCAGAAATTGTGTGTGTGTTTTTTTTTTAAAGCACAATTACACAAACTCACCTCCAGCCCCTGTCACGTTTTACAGAGAGAACCCAAATGCAGAACAGCCAGGGAATTTCCCCCCCCCCCCAAAAAAGTCTAATTTATAATTTTATGAAAACTTGGGCAAAACAAGCCCAAACTATACCCAACATAGCTGGAAAACAAAAGACCCGTGATAGGGCACAAAATGGAACAAGTAAACAAAAACATGCTTGTGTCAGAAGAAACCCAAAAGCAGGTGAAGGCAAATCATTTATTAAAGAAAGCAAAAATCGGACAGATCAGTCCTTAAGTGAAAAAAAAAAAAAAAAAAAAAAAAAAAAAAAAAAAAAAAAAAAAAAAAAAGATATATATATATATATATATAGATATATAAAAATAAAATACAAGACTAAGTCCAAAAAAAGGGAAATAAAAATGCTCTTCAGTAGGTAGTCTTCTCAGTCTAAATAAAGAAAAGCAAAAAATTACTCAGTCCAAAAATTTAAAACAAAAATGGCAAAAGAAATTACTTGCAGATTTGCTGAAATGGTTGGGGGGGTGGGGGGGGGGGGGGGGAGAATGACTGGGAACATCCAGGAACAAAAATTAGACTGGCCAGTAGAAAGAGGCAGGTGTAACATTCAAACAAAGCCAGTGTCCAGGACATCAAAAAAAAAAAATCAGGCGGCACAAGAGCAAAAAGTTTGGGCTGGGAATAAGGAGAGAGTCCTGGAGTCAAAACAGAAAAAGGTTAGCCAAAAACCAATCAGTTCACCTATTCTTGCCGTTGCCAGGTCAGAAGCAAACAACAATCTGGCACAGAACAGCACAAACAGAGAGAATAAATAGGGAGAGCTAATGAGGAGAAAATGAGCAAAGACAGGTGAAACAAATCAACTCAATGAATGAGAACGAGAGGGTGGAGAGAAACAATCAGGAGCACAAACAAAGGAACATGTGGCCAATACAAACAAAACCAAACAGATAGAACCAGCTGATCAGCCTGGAGTCTTGACAGCTTGACCAAGTACTTCACATGACTTTGACCAGCAACTAGACTTGACTTCACAGAGGACACAAAACGAACCAGTGTCTAAAAAATCTTTAAATATCAAATAATAAAAATGCCTCCAATGTTAGATATGTAAGATATTGGGGGCAATAATTACCCCAAGGTTTTGCTTTTAATACTTATTATTGCACATGATAAGAATTATCATGCAACTGATGTTGTGTTTGTACATTTAGTTTCATATTAAAAAGATATTATGATAATATGTGCAATAACAAATGTCCTCTCACATGTTGTACAATGGCATTGTATCCAATAAATATTACCAGCTAACCTATAGTGGAGAGTGCATGTTGATTTGTGCATGTTTGATGATTTGAGATGACTGAACATTTTTTGATCATCTGTTTGGATTGTAACCATATGGTAACCTGGGTCAACTCTTCGGATTCAAAGCAGCATAATCATCCCATGTAATTATTAACCTAAATAGGAAATATTGTCAGAATTTTCCAAGTTTGAAGGGCTGAGACATATAACACAAAAGGTTGGTCTACAGAGGACATATCTGACATTCTGTGTAGGCTATTTGCCTTTTGATCATTCATATGCACATCTTTTTTCTCTTACTTTATGATTTGTGAAATGATGGTGGTTTATGGTAAGCCTGAAGTGGTGGTCTGATATCTATTTGGAAAGTTAAAAAATCTTTGCCTGTAAGAGCACACATGGATAATTCAGTTTAAAACAATTAACAGATCCCTTTAATAAAAGAAAATCACTTTTAGGGGCGACACAGAGGTCGCTGGTTCAAGTCCCGGCTGGGTCAGTTGGCATTTCTGTGTGGAGTTTGTATGTTCTCCCCATGTTCGCGTGGGTTTCCTCCAGGTGCTCCCGTTTCCCTACAGTCCAAAGATATGCGGTATAGGGTGAATTGAATAAACTAAATTGGCCGTAGTGTATGTGTGAATGAGTGTGTATAGATTTTTCCCAGTACTCGGTTGCATCTGGAAGGGCATCCGCTGTGTAAAACATATGCTGGATAAGTTGGCGGTTCATTCCACTGTGGCGACCCCTGATTAATAAAGGGACTAAAGCAAAGGAAAATGAATGAATGAAATCACTTTTATTGACAAAGTGTACACAAAAAAACAGATGTACAATAACACAATAATCTTCTTAAGTGGACTGTATAACAGTACTATTTACTAGTTCTGAGAACAGAAATAAAAAACACAATGAAATGCAAAAATGACTTTTAAATAATACAGCTTTGTTATAAAAGCTAGATTTTACATGTTAAAATATTAAGTTAAGACTCTGTCATAAGTAAGCATGAAATGAAAAGTGATTTTTGTGAAGATCTTCTTCCCTATTATCTGCAGTGAAATTGCTTTTCAGATAGCAGTCAACCAAGATTCAGCATTACTTTTTACATTAACATTTATCATTTTGCATAAATATATATAATTGATGTTGCTAAATTATAATTTATTTTATGGTCTTCAAAAAATAATGACTAACTTAACAAACTAATCCAAGCATCTTATGCAAATAGGCAGAATTTTTTTTCATTCAATTCGTTTGTATTTTCAACACAATGACATGTCTTGTGTGAAAGGTCTCTTTTGCTGGCAGATCAGTTTTCCCATGAGTGTTGAAAGGACTCTCGCAGACTCAAATGAAACTCATTTACAGTGCTGTTATTGTTCCTTTCTCAATATGGCATTTATTTACTATTCCTTTTTTGATATTTCTGTGCTTTATTTTCTCTTACATCATAACAAGCCTTTTCAGTTGTATTTGTTGTTTTATTTTGTTTATTTGTTGTGTTTGGTACAGTAGAATCTAATACTTTATAAATTGCTGGCTTATTGCAACCTAACGCAACGTTGGTTTATTTTTTCAATTTATTTTAAATCACACTTTTTGACACAAAGGTTGTGTTTGTCCGTATTTGACCCAACATTGGTTCACAACAACCCAGCATTTTTTGAGTGCCATTTTGGATAATTTGTTTAATAAAATTGCTTTGTGTTTACTGTGCTTTTATTCTGTCAACAGCCTTTTTAAAATATATATTTTTAATCTAATAAATAATATTTTAAACCTAAAAAAATGCTGGGTTGTAGTAAAGCAATTTTGGGTCAAATATGGACAAACCCAACCTTTGAGTAAATCTTTTCAAGTTAAATTTAAATTAAAAAAAACTTTCAACCCAACTTATGGGTCTGTCCATATTTGACCAAACATTGCTTTAATACAACTCAGCATTTTTTAGGGTATATCTAAGCTATTGAGTAAGTAATTCCTAAGCATAAAATAGTAAAGACTAATAACTAATATTTAAAACCAGTACTAAATATTTAATAAATATCTGACCAGGGGCGGTTCATTCCGCTGTGGCGACCCCTGATTAATAAAAGGATTAAGCCGAAAAGAAAATGAATGATATCTGACCAGGAACCAATAATAATCAAATTAATAATTCACTAAGGCACAAAATTTTGAAACTTCTCAAGATTTTATTTGAAGTTTTTGATCAGGCAATAAATAAACAGATACAAGCAGAATAAATAAATTAAGCTAAAGGGAAAATATATTTAATACATTATATTGTAACACATTAAAACAAAATCTTTAAATAAAAAAAATAAAACAAAAATATAATCTTTTTAATAAAGTCCAGACTGGCCACAGTCTTGACACTTGAAAATTTAGCTGAACCACTTCATCCATTTTACTGAGCATTCCTACAAAGAAAACATAAACATTATTCCAATATTTATTTTTAATATGTAAAAGATACATTCAGGTCAGGTCTTCAGTAACAAATGTGATGTTACTGGTCAGACTCATCGGTTATTTTTTTAATCATCTTAATTATCTTCTTGGTAAACTTGGACTCTGGATTTAAGCATCGTTTTCCTGCTCCATTCTTCAACGTGGCACTGTTCAGATACACAATTGAGTTATTAAAAGGGAATACAAATAGATACATTTTTTCATTTCAACTATGAATTGTCATTGTTCTTACATGACTTCCATATGTCCACATGATGGACTTGGAGGGTAAATTTCAATCTTCGCAATCAGCACTGGCTTCACCATGTTGGATCCAGCACCAAGACACAAACATCTCTGTCTTTGGATGTGCTGCCCTGGAGGACGATAGAAGTAATAATGGAAATGATTACTCTTAAACAACAAAGCAAAAAAAGCTTTGTTAAAGCATAAACAAATTTAATGAAATAACAAAGCTGATAAAAAATATATAAGCAAGCAAAAGGATTTTACCTTCAATAGCAAGAACAGATAAACTGACAAGAAGAAGCAGAGCAGTGACAGTCTTCATTGTTCGGTTTCCTGATGGTCTTCTTTCACCCTAAACCTCTCTGGAATGATCTGTTGTGACAAGAAGAGCTCACTTTTTGTACACTCTAAAGGGATTTTCCTATATGATGCTTTAGGCCAGGGCAGAATTTGGCCCAGATCCATGCATGCTTCCTTTTTATATACAGTTTCTGGGAAATGAAGACTAAGATCAGTCCACATTAATGCTTTCGTTGTTTTGTTTGGGTTATAAGGGTTATCGTGTTTAAACAAACAGTGCTGCCCAAATGCAATGCAGATGTGACCTTGTTATTTGCTTTTAATTACCCAACAAATTGAATTAAGTTATTGAAATGTGCGACCCATGGAGTTATGTAATATGGGTATATTTGTGGGAATAGACTAAACTACATTCTGGGTCAAACTTGGATTTTTATTTTATGTCAGAAATCATTAGAATATTAAGTAAACATCATGTTCTCTGAATATATTTGGTCATTTTCTTTTGGTAAATATCAAAGCTTTTGATTTTTGTTTAATTTTTAATTAGTTACATGGATTGAACTTTAAAGGCAGTTTTCTTAGTATTTAGATTTTTTTGCACCCTCAGATTCCAGATATTCAAATAGCTGTACAAAGCATACATGGAAATAATTGACACTTATGAATAGTATTGTAGTCCAGAGTCACATATTCTCTAAGCAACATGTTAAATATGAAAGATGAAATCACCACTTTTTTTAAAGGTACAGTTCACCAATAAAATATATATTTTTAAAACTGTTTGTGTTTCTTTGTTCTGTTGAATCAAAAATAAGTTATTTTGAAGAATGTTGTAAACCGGTAGCCATTGACTTTCAAAGCGTTTTTCCCCTTCTGTCAGGGGTGACCAATTTCCAATTCAACATTTTTTTAAATAACTTCCTTTGTGTTCAACAAAAAATAGAAATTCTGCGGAACTTGAGGATGAGTAAATGATGACTTTCCTTTTTGGTTGCACTATTACTTTAATGTAAATCACTGACTTATTTCTTTCTTTCTTTTTTTATTTAGGGCAAAAAACAGCAAACTATAGATTTTATGAAAGGAAATGGGCTTTGATTTTAATATGACAAAAACAAAGTAATTAAAATATGCACTAATAATTAAAGTATGCACTTATGCAATAAGTTATTAATATATCATTGTTTCTTTTGGTTGGCAGTCACTCTCAACAGTGTTAACTGTTAAGAGAGTGTAATTTTTTATAAACTTATATTCTGTACTCATAGCATAAAACCCATAAAACAGTAACTCATATATATGGTTCTAATACATTACACACATATTTTAAGATTATTTTAACTAATATTAACCAACCATTAATCTTTATATTACAGTATATTACAGTACAGCAAGTTTGTTCCTTTCCCCAGTATAAAATTGCATACATGACTTTGGTGCCCTTCTGCGCTTTTCTTCCTGGAAACAAGGTTTTTTTCTCATAAAATGCACACACTGTGTTGTGTGTGTAAGATAAGATTGACAGGTCTTCTGTTTTTTGTTTTGTTTTTTTGCATAGGCAGAATGTTGGTGCAAAAAAGTTCAGCCAATGAATGTATTACACAGCAAAGAGTTCAGGCCACATTTCATATTCTCATTTTTTATATTGAAAGTGATAGAATGTGAGCATGATAAAATCTGTATTGTAGGCTGTTGTTGTTACAAATTAGACTAGACTGCAAAATGACAGAATTTAAAGAGATCTGATATTTTTTTTACTTGCCATTTACCTACCTTCGAATTGTTCCAAACTTTAAAAAGTTTCTTTCTTCAACAAAAATGGCTACCAGTTTTCAGTATTCTTTAAAATATATTCTTATTTTTTGTTCAACAGAAGAAAGAAACTCAAACAGGTTTGGAACAAGTTTAGAGTGAATAAATGATGACAGAATTTTCATTTTTCATTTCATTTAGTTGAACTACCCCTTTTAAATTGTGGACAAATATTTCCTATATTGTAATAGTTACTTGACAAACTGTCAGGATCTGTGTAATTAATCATAATGTTATAATAATTGTTTAATACAAACATTTCAAAGTAAACATAACATTAAATCAGCAGGATTTTTTAAAACATATTTTATTGTTTTAATGGGCACAGCATACACAAATTTCATGGATTAAAATAATAGTTTCTATAAAAACAAATGGGTGAAAAACGGTAAAAAATGTTATAATTGTGGACAGTGCTTATTAACTATTAATTAAGATTGCTGACATAAAACATTCATTGGTAATAGGTCAGACCAATTATACATATACATGATCACAACAGTTTAATCAGACAAATGTTTAAAGATCACAAAACAAAAAGAAAAGGAAATACATCTAAATCAAAATGTCTTTGAAATCATATGTTATGACATGACATGGGGGGGGGAATCACATGACATCTCTTTGGTCAAACTTATTCTTCTCCTTTTTTCCTCTGTTCCTTTGGCTTTGGTTTTGCCTCCTATGGATGATAACACAATGACACAGTTTTAGTCATACTGTAACACACAATACATAGACATGTTATTTTTATACAAGCAGAACATCTAGCAATAATGCATATCTCACCATCTGCCTTTCAGTAGCCTCTGTCCTTGTTTCTCGTTAGGATCCAAACACACCTTTGACCTCTTTCCTTTTCCCTTTCCTTTTCCTCTTCCTTTGACGACTGTCAATCTGTAAGTTCAGCAGGGGGAAAAAGGCAGAAGCAAACTCATTAAGACATGCAATAGCTCACAAAATTACAAAACAAATCTCTAGACTGAATAATGATTCAATACTAGCATGTAACAGAATGCACACTTACATAATCTCTATGTTTGAGCAGGATGGACTTGGTTGGAAAAGATCAACTGCATGAATGGATCTAGAGTTGATTGTTTTATACAGTTTTCCTATGCACAGACAGCGCTGTGAACCCCCCCCTCCATGCCCTGTTCACAAGAGACAAAGTAATTAGTGGTTAACAAGAATAACTATTGTTCTAAGCTATCAACTGGACTGACAGAAAACAGGCCTCATGCCAAAACACATTTTTATAAAGAGGACAACGATTTATAGAAAAGGGATTGTTAGTGTTAGAAGATTAAAGTGCATTTTTATATAAATGTTTTAGAATAGAGATTATATAAACAGAGTTAGTATTAGAAATATATATATTTTAAAAGTTGAATAGAGAATAAAACAGAAAGTGATAATAAATGACCACAGCATTTTTTTAAATAAAGGACAGAATAGAAAATAGAATAGAAAGTGTTAGTATTAGAGAGCGTTAGAGAGATTTTATTCAAATAGAACATAAATAGAAATTAATGTGTTAATTTTAGAGGACCAGACCATTTTTAATAGAGAAGATAAATAAATTAGAGTGTGTTAGCAATACAAAAAAACCATGTAAAAGTAAACATGTAAAAGTGTACTTAAAAGCAAAGGTACCACAACAGAATAATTAGCTTTCATCAATTACACGGTCAAAGAGCAAACATGATTATGATTCATTCCATGACTCTCTGGAAAAGTCTACTCCGAAAGAGCAATTACTGCATGCTGTGGCACACTCAAAAAAAACCCCGCTTGCTTATTTCAACACAAATTATAGATAAAAATGGACAAAACATACTACTGGGTAAGTTTTTTTTCAATATAATTCACAGCACAAATTTAACCCATTTGTTTGTTATTTTACCCAAATTTGGGTTGAAATAACTCAGTATTTTTGTCTTGTTTAAACAAGTCATACATTGCTAAACTTTACCATTTTTATATTTCATTAACTGTAATATACTTAAATAATTACAGTCACACAAATGTTAATATTGTGTTAAAGAGTTAACTAAAAGAATTTACTTGTGTCATGTGTGATAAAATTATAATCAGCTTACCTACTGACTGTGCAAGACTGATTCCAAACAGTAGAGCACAAAGCAGAGTGAGAACAACCTGATTCATGATTCCCCTCAAAGGCAGCTCTGGAAAAATGTCTCCCTTCCTCAATAGCCTTTGGTTTATAAGGCACACACTTACTTTCATTTTCCAGTCTTCCAATGAAATCTCTCAACAACATGTCCTTCATCCTTGGGGGAAGAATTGCCTGGATTAAACAAAAAATGTTCAGGTTATTTTGACATTTACACATCGGTGTAATCTGGACTTGTTTCCTTTTGTCTGTGAGTCCTCTGAGTAGAGAGAAAGACAACATACAGGAAATAACAATATTCTTTCTACAATCTGTTCATTAGTGAGTGTGTTTTAAAAGGTCTTGTCTTGGCACTAGTCAAACATTAATCTTCGTGATTCTCAAATAAATGATAAAAACGTGTACTTAGCAAATGATTGGTCATCTAATGTTTACATTTAGGAAGAGACTATCTAACCAGAGAGTTTTTTTCACTTTCCATACAGTTTGTTACTTTCCATACAAAAAAACTGAAACTGAAAATATACAATAAAGGAAAGAATTAAATACATAAAGGATTTGGGATAACAGGATTTTATTTATAATATAATACATCTTTTTTTGTACAATGTTATATGGTGTTTGTGCTAATCATTATGGAAAGCTGTGATATTACCTTTCTAAGTGATCAGAAAGAAGATGATAAAATAGGCAACCATTTAAAAATGTACCAACTAAATTTCCTAGAAAGCGAAGCAAAAGATTGCCTTTCTTTTTATCTGATTATTGACAGGATTTCAGTTATATGTATTATCATAATTCAGTTCAATATAAAAACTCAGTTATATCAGAAGATTTCTAAATACCAGAGAGAAATAAATTCTGGTCAAAGATAAGCGGGATAAACTGAATGGCACTGGTGATTAAATGGGCAGAATTGTTTTCATATTTCAATAGAAAGGAGGTGCATGCACACGCATGGGGTGAAGGAGTGAGTGAAATTAAAGTGAAGTAGGGTTAGGGTTAAGATTCAGGCACAAAAATGTGCAACAAAATGCTGTTCAACAAAAACAAATGGGTGAATCTGATAGGTGTGTGTTATGCCAACACAGACAGACAGTGTTATTGTGTAACTAAGCAAACATGCCAACAAATGTAACCCAAGAATCAAAGACAGGGCAACAAACATAATACAAGAACGCAGAAAGAAAAAGTACAACATTTAATTCTGCACAAGAAGATGAATATAGATCTGTGGTGCGGATGTGTTAAATCATGACATACAACAGTTATGTGAACTGAAAACCTGAAAAACAAAAAAAACAAACACATAATGAAAATAAATATTTTCTGCTCTTTTTTTCTGTAATACACCTTCGACAGCATAAATGCATTGCACTCTTTTTCATATGTGAGAAATAAAGCAATATTTTACTAGTGCAAGAGTTTTATTATTATTATTATTATAGAAATACCAACATTTATTTATACTAATTTTCTGATATATTTAATCATATTACTGACAAATGGAAGAACACATGACTCCTGACAGGTTAAAACATCTCTGATGGCGCCCTCTAGTGGTTTTATCTATACATTTCTAAACGGGCTATCATTTGAAATGATGTCTAAATTTGTGGACTATAATTTTGTACAAACCATAATTATTATGTTCCACGAACCACGTGGGGTAAAATATCTCAGTATTGTTCAACCACGATTGACGCGGGGGGGTTTAGGGGGTTGGAACTATGACGATTCTAAGGGCCCCAGCCGTTTTGGGGCCCCCAGAGATACTATTCTAAATGCTTTCATTTTAGAAAAACTAAAGTAAATGTGAAGTCTCCAATCTCTCCTACTTTAAAGATCAAAATAAGTCAACATATTTTAATTTCGGTTTATGAGTTATAAAAGATTCAGCTTGATTTGTAAGTGCCAGTTTACTATAATGTAAGTTGAAATGACTAGCAGCAGGATACAGTTGATTCAACTTATTATTTTACTATTCTTTAAAACAAAATAAACTATTTTATTTTATACGCAAATACTATATATTAACAATATAAGTCAAGTAACCTGTCACAGTTGTGTTGTGTCATGGGATTTGAAATCCCTGTATCGAGGTCATATATTGGAATGTTGCCGCTGTTTCTTTAAACGCTCTCACCAGCTGATGAGCTACGTCACACCACATGACCCATATTACAATCACATTTTTCCCTTTTATTATTTTGACCACTGATTTAGGAACAACACATAATGTGTCAAGTCGTACTGTCCGAAAACTGTCTTGATAAGGATTGGATAAGTTAAGGTTTTGCGAGCGTAATGAAGCTCGAGCGGACGGGCTTGTTGACGCAGGGCGGTCACATGAATTTGAACTGAAGATGGCGGACCAGAGCTCAGGAGCATCGGGACAGCACAGCACTGAAGTTTCTGAAACTTTAGTGTCATCTAACGAATTCCTCAAACCCCACATGAAGGACAGCGACGGGCATATAGCCAACAGTCCCGAGGAGTCGCTTTCTCCGGCCTCGGTGATTTACTTTAAGGAGGCGCTAACTTATAACTCTAGTATACAGTTTACCAAGACGAGCTCTTCTCTTCCTGCACCAGTGCGCTATGAATTCCAGATTGAGAAGATTAACAAGAAAACAAGAAGTGAGTATATGTTATGATCATCTGCTTATGGGTTCATTTGACAGGATTGTGACGGTGTCTGTTTCACTTGAACGCGCAGTAATGTTTGACATGGGCACTAGCTATGTTTCAATGTCAACAACATTGCACAATGACAGCCACTGCGGCGTTTTTGCGTGTTTACGTTTTGCTGTTCAGTCTTTTAAAGAGTGCTCGGTTTCTTCTTTTATTTATGACTTCTAATTAAGTTAATGAGTAAATAAATGACCCACAACTGGCACAAACTGTCACTAGCTTGCAGCCTTCATGTCCACTCTTTGGACAGTTGGAATTTATATGATGGCCAGATTTGAGACAGCTGCCAGATTTGCAGTCTTTTTTAGGTTGTCTTTTGGTTTTCTGTGTTTTTTTACATGCTCGTGTTCCATTTTTAGCACCCTTAATTCTGAATTTCTGTCTTATTATCTCATTTTATATAACATTACTTCCATATGTAAAAATAACAAATAGTCTGCATATGCAGTATTTATGAAACCAGTATTATTGGATGACTTAGATCCTGTATAGCGATTCAATTGTTTGCATTTCCATAAATCCACATAAGCTGGGGTGTTTTTAATGGTTCAACAGATATGGAAGCAGAATTCCAGTTTCAGATGGTGTATCATTTTTGGTTTCAAAATGTTCTGTTTTTAAAACTCAGAAAATATGTTTTTGTTGACGTTGTCACTTTGAGCTTTCATGGCTTACTGTGAAATACTAACTACCCCTTGAAAAACTACCATTTTTACTCAGTTAGTTACAAAATACTTTTATGGAGTTTTCTTTTTAATGAATACATTTGAAGAAAAAACATGTTTGGGTAAATCTCATGAAAACCCGGAGTAAAAATTTTCAAACCAAATTTTAAAAAATGTTTATCTTTTTTCATCCAGATATTAGAAACAAAGTCTGGAGCGTTTGTCAAATTTACATTTTTTTGTTTAACATTTACCACCATTTGGAATATAATTACCAAAATAAGTTGAAAAAATCTCCTTACTACAATTGTCTGGTTTTTAAAAAAAGCTGAGAACAAAAGGTTCAGGTTGGCGCTGAATAAATGTATAATCTCTATATCCTGTATTTTGAGTTCTGACATGCTGCAAAGAAATGGCTGCCTGAGAAGAACTGGTGTTTATTAAAGCCCATTGCACACCGGACACAAAGCACCTCACCATGTCTTTTAAACTTAAACATTAAACATTGTTTTCTATGAGTGTGCTAGGGTTGTCACGATACTGGAATTCGGTACCTTTCGGTACTGAAATTTTTAAAAACATCCATTTCCCGCAAACATTTGAGTAACATAAAAGACTTTGATTGGCCGTGAAGGTCATCAGTTCACCGAACTCACCTCTGTGTTCTGAGAGTAAACACAGATACAGGGACACTGGAGTGACACAAAGTCATGTCAATCTGCTGGTTTGTCTATAAGCAGACATACGAGCGATCTGCTCATTAATCGAGGCTTTAAAATACTCCAGTGTCCCTGTATCTGTGGTTACACTCAGTAAACAGTGGTGAGTTTGGTGAACTGATGAACGTGCTCAACAGAACTCAAATGTTATCAGGAAATGGAGTTTTTTTTTAAATTTCAGTATCGATTGGTACCGAATTCCAGTATTGTGACAACCCTAAAGTGTGCTATACACCACCATTCGGCATTCTTCTGTGTCGCTTAGCAAAGTAATGAAACAATGTAAAGACAGGGTGCAGAGCGGTGGACTTTAGCAGTCTTTATTTAGTAGTTTGGCTTGGATAAATACTGGAAAAATAAAAAGAATTGTTCATACCAATCAGCCATCTTGAAATATCTGGCCCATGTGTTCTTTCACTCAAAATTAAAATGTATTTGAACTTTTTATGTGTGTTTAAACAATCTTTTATGTTCGTTGTGGAGGACGAGAAAATCGGTCAACACATAATTTTCCTACTTTTTAAAATTATTTTTATACAGGAATATTCAGGAAATTATTTATTCTGTCATGTAAAATAATCTATTTGAACAGTTCGTTTGTTTATATTCTAAAATTTTCATGTTAATAAGTTTAAATATGTTTCAGACAGACAGACAGACAGACAGACAGACAGACAGACAGACAGATTGCAGTAGTGAAAATTTCAAGAGAAAATTCAGAATTAAAAAAGAGAATTGTCTTTTATTGTTATGTTTTTATATTACTAAATGACTAAGCTTTTTATTCAAAATCCAAAGGTTTGTGTTGTTTTAATGGTTTTGTGAGAATAACCCAATTAGCTTAATTATAATATTGTTTTGTGTAAGATCAATCAAATAAAACTAACTGCACTATTTCATTATGATTTTTACAATGTGGTTTTAATACTGTCATCTTTCAGTGATGCAGCTGTCTCTATGGATAGCACTTTCATGTACAAATTAATTTGGTTTTTCATGCACATACCTAGTTTTGGAAATCCACTACCTTGCAAAACATTAGGCTCTGTGATTTATGTTTTTTGTTTTTTTTGGTCTATGGTTTTAAAAAGGAGTATTACATGCTCCTCATGTCGTTTTCTATTTCAATATACCCTTAAGATATTTTATCCCTGATGGAAAAGGTAAATTTTCACCATCATTACTTGGCATCAATGTTCATAGCTCAGCTCATTCTAATATGCTGATTTGCTGCCCAAGAAACATTTTTTGCTTGGTGCAAATGGGTCAGATGAGCTTTGTTTTGTGATGTGCTTTTTTTAAATTGTAGTTTTTGGGAATTTTGAACTTTTCATTTTGATTTTATTTTATTATTATTAATTTAACGTTTGCTTTTACATTTCTTTTAAATTTAATTAAATCACTTTTTAAAGTGATTTGTTTTTTTTCTTTAAAGAATAGCGTTGGGGCCAGAGCTTACAATACAGCTGGTCTGGTGCCTTACTGGACATTCACAAAGCCATTCCAAAATGTTTTTTTTGTTTTGTTTAAGAAACAGGGCGACACGGTGGCTCAGTGGCCACAGTAGCACTGTTGCCTCACACCAAGAAGGTCGCTGGTTCGAGCCCCGGCTGGGTCAGTTGGTGTTTCTGTGTGGCTTTTGCATGTTCTCCCCATGTTCGCATTGGTTTCCTCTGGGTTCTCCGGTTTCCCCCACAGTCCAAATACATGCGCTATAGGTGAATTGAATAAACTAAATTGGCCGTATTGTATGTGTGTGAATGAGTGTGTATGGGTGTTTCCCAGTACTGGGTTGTAGCTGGAAGGGCATCCGCTGTGTAAAACATATGCTGGATAGGTTGGCGGTTCATTCCGCTGTGGTGGCCTCTGATGAATAAAGGGACTAAGCCGAAGGAAAATTAATTAAGAAAGGTTTCTTAAACATTTATTAATTATGTCTGTATTGTCAATGTTAAAAAAACAGATTTGCTTGTAATTAAAAAAAAAATTTAATGAATGAAAACTTTTGAACAGTAGTTAGTTTATACTAGGGCTACACAGTATGAGCATTGGTAATGAATGGAATATTGCAATATACACAATAGTCACACATGGCAGGATCTGCAATGTCGCGTTGCCATTGTAATTAACCAGGAACCACAGTTAAGAACACTTTTGTGTGATTTGTGTCATTGCAAAGTGTAACCAGTGAAAGATTTTCATTTGGATGTGTTTTTAAGGCCTGTGGCTGTAAAAAACAAACTAATTTAAATCAGTTGGACCCAATAAATTATAAAATTTGTAGCTTTAACAAAGATTATTTAATCATTTATAAAATGAAGAATATACAGTGTTGATTTACATTTGATTATTGCATTGCTATACCTCACTACTGTTTCATTTATATCTTTGTTTTATTGTAACATTTATGCTTGCAATTCATTTATTACATTTTATGCATGATGCCTCCCCTACAAAATCATCCCAGTCAATGTAAAACTGTGAATTCTTTCCAAATAGTTATTTAAATCAACTGTGAAATTAGATTCATCTTGCGATGTATGTAGAAAAAAAGAAAATATCACAATGTTTTCCAATATGCAGTCCTAGTTCATACCCAATTTAGTTTCATAAATGGGCTGTTACTTGATTGTTTTCAGTGCTTTTCTTCTGTAAATAATTAATGAGGTTTGCATTATAGATTACTTCTAATATAATATACCCCCATTTCACATCAATGTTTGCATATGAGGTTATTTTCATATTGGCTTGAAAAAACAATGACTTTGAAGATTTCAATTAAGTAGTTTATTTAGTATAGCGGTCTCGAAGTACATGGCGGTACCTTGGGTTCAGTGGAGTTGGAATGAATTTGGAGCATTCTCAGTTCAAGCATTTTAAATAGTTTTAGTTTAATCTCTTAATGTAAATGAGTTTCTCCTGCTATCACAGCTGTATCACAGCTCTGCATGTAAAAATATTTTTGCTGCTTGTTCAAACTACTTATTTAAAATGAGCTGAATCAACACAATTCTTGAGTTTTCTCTTGTAATTCTTTTAAAAACAATTAAGTTAACTTAATCGATTTGTGTTGGGACAACATGAAGGAATTGTGTGGAACCCAGCATTTTTTACAGTGTGTATGTTAACGAAGTATTGGCACTCCATTGTCTGAGATGCTTCTTTGTGTCCCACACGCATCCATCCCCATTCTAGAGTAGTTCACCATTTCAAGATGTGATCCTCTCAAATAGTGCAGAAACAACAAAACTGTTGACTCCCATCTTCTCTATAATATTTTAACCCTTTTGAGAAAAGAGCATCAACACACATTCATCATGAAGTGGAATCTGGGTTGGGGCAGAATACAGTTTCTTACACTTCTCATTGCTCAACAACACCCAAGTTGAGAATGGTTCATAATTGTGACATTTAACTTTTTTTTTTTTTTAAACCAACCAGTACAAACATTTGCATGTTTATTTCATGCACATTTAAGTGCTCCTTTAAATATGTTCTCCAGTAAACACCAGCTTTATCAGCAGAGCTCAGATTTCTCAATCAATATTTCTTCCATCCTTCACTTTTGCGGCATGTGGATTGTTCATAACAGCCTCCCATCCACCAACATCCCTCCGGCCTCTCGGGACCCGTGTGTGTCCCCCTCCACCATCTGCTCATGTGACTCCCACAATCCTCCTCAGCATCACGGCAGCCATCTTGGTCAACACCCTCCCATGGTCAACACCCTCCCATCTGCAGCACTCTCAGCCAATCCTCCGGATGCAAGTGGCTGCGCTGTGAGGGAGGGAGGGAGGGAGGGAGGGACTGAGAGAGAGAGAGAGAGAGAGAGAGAGAGAGAGAGACACGTCTATGATTGTAGCTCCACTGAGGCTCACACAGCATCTCAATCCCCTGGCTGTGCTGAGCCAGAAAACACTCAAAGCCATTATTCACAGCGAGTATTGTAGCTGTCGTTGCTCATTTACAAGACGAGGCCAGTGTTGAGCCCTGGAAGAATAACACCCCTTTTTATCAAGCTTGCCGTGAGCTGCTGGCGGATTTTTTTTCTCTCCTTCCTTTCGTTTCTCTTGTCTCTCTGTTTTCATTCTTCCTTTGTTTTGGAGAAGACTCTTGCTCAAAGTGGATCGGAGAAGACAAGAAATCACTCCTCTTCCTTGCACCTGACTCTTCCGGCCATCGTGAGTGTTGTTTTCGTCGCAGCTCCAGCTATCAGCTGAGTCACCATGTCTGATCTGATGCCCCAGAGCGAAGCCCCCACCCCCACCACTGACAAGATCACACAGGCTGCCAGGGAGACCATCTACCTATGCAACTTCCGCGTGTCGGTGGATGGCGAGTGGCTGTGCCTGCGAGAGCTCAACGACATCTCGCTCACGCCAGATCCAGAGCCAGCTCACGAAGGTAGGAGCTCACAGCATCACTAGGCCTCCATGGCTGTTTTGGTGCTGGGCGGTGCTGGCCCAGCCTTCCACCATCACGCTCTCAGCCATCCCTTCAGGCCTGCCTGGAAATGTAGTTTTTAATGCAGCTCAACTGATGTGTGTGTGTGTGTGAAGGTTTGTTTCCCATGCACCAAAGGATTTGAGAGAAGCCTTTCATATGGTGTTTTGCAGCTTTATTAAATTCAATTTCTATCACATGAAATAAATTAAGCAGATGCTTCAGAATTAAAAGTCATTCCTATGTGAAAGTTAAAAACAAAAATGACAAACTGTAACTCTTGACTGTGACTTTTAGTGTCATTGGTTGTAATACATTTAGTTTCTTAAAGGTCCCGTGAAATTAAAATACAAATTTTTAGATGTTAGTTTCAATCTGTTCGTTTTTAAGGATATCTATTAGCTAGTGTGCTCCAAAACAGTGACAAAATTCACATTTAGAAAATATAAAACTGACAAACATCCAAAGCTTGCAGTTTGTCACTTTTGCCTAGTTTCTCATAAAATCTTGACCATTCAAATGCTCTCTAGTATTTGACATGCCCCACCACATGTGAAATGTGCCAAAAAAATACACATTTCAAAGCACTTTATGGGACCTTTAAGTAAAAAAATCCTGTTCTCAACAAAAAGAGGTTGCAATAATAATATTTTGTTCCTATATTAAGTACACTTTGCAGTTTGCACACCGCAATTTAAATTCTCAAGTTTGTTTTATTCTCATTGTCTGTCAGTGTTTTTGTTCTTCATTAGATTGAATTATTTCTGAAAGTGATTCCTGTGATTTTGTTCTTCGTTGTTGTTGAGGTGTTAGATGAACATGCCTCATAGAATTAGAATGGTTATTAAAACTTTATAGGATTTTGTAGCCTCCTTGTGAATAGCAAAAAGATGCAAGGAAAGTGTGGACCTCCTAAAGAAACTCGAAAGGAGTAGATAAAAATATATAACAAATAATAATAAATTGACTGTTCGCACATTGAAATATTAATCAAAAATAATTAAGTTTTTAAAGTACAGTAGTGCAGCATTGGCATCTGTTTGCTATTTGCAAAAAGGACAATATTGTAACAATAACTAAATATATAAAGTGTTATTTGTTATTCTGATTGTACTGTAAGGGATGTCCACATTACAGATACAATAATTTGTGTGCTGATGTTAATTCCTTTTTTACATTTTTGCTGTTTTTAAAAAAAAAGAAAATCTATTTTGGAGTTATTATTTATTTTATTTATTTTATTTATTTTATATTTATTTATTTAATTTGTTTTTTTTAAGGCCAGAGCTCACAATTTTGTCCAAATCATGTTCATTACAGAAGAATTACAGATTATTGTGTCAAACTTTCAAAGAGGATGTCAGGAAATGCAGTCGTGCGAACGCAATATGATTGCAGTGGAGATCGGCCTGAGATTTCTTCTCAATCAAATGACCTGAAGGGATGTGATCGAAAGAGAGAGAGAGATAGATGCAACCAGAATCCACATGTTAAGACTAAGAGCAACAGTTATTTCAGTCTAATGTTTTTGTCTTCTTCAGTTGAACAGGAAACAGATTTGTAGCAAGACCAGAAATAGAAGACATTATCTGATATAGTCTGTTTGCAGAGTTCTCCTTTAAGAAAATTATAAACTTCAGAAGTAGTACTTTGTTTGTCATAGACATTTATTTACACGGATTGCATCACCTTTGAACTGTGTGACCTATTTGACTTCGCACTTGCATCACATTGCAGTAAACATCTGGCTTCACGGAGTCACTTTGGCCACCAGGTTTCATAGAAGTCTCTTTTTTTTTTTTTTTAACGATCTCTGATATTTTTGCATAAATATGTCATGTTTGTATAAATATGGCATATCTGTCAATATTGGTTAGTTGCCATTTTACCTTGGCCTGTTTCACTGCATGCAGACGTTCTTTCTTTGTAATGTGTTTGGTGTGCTCTGCCTCGTTAAGTGTCATTTATGGTTTGGTTTCTTTTTTCTCCCCACAGACAAGTAATTTAGAAAATCTTAATGAAACCGTTCACCCAAAAAAGAAAATTGTCACGATTGTTCCAGACCTCCATGACTTTCTTTTGGATAACACAAACGAGTGTTGGAGACCATTGACTTTAATTGTATAAAGATCTTCCAAATATCATTTGTGTTTTTCAGAAGAAAATAAAGTCACACAGGTTTGGAACAACTCCTGTATTTTCTTTCCTCTGTCTTTCTTTCTTTCTGCATTTCTTTCTGCATTTCTTTCTTTCTTTCTTTCTGCATTTCTTTCTTTCTGCATTTCTTTCTTTCTTTCTTTCTGCATTTCTTTCTTTCTGCATTTCTTTCTTTCTGCATTTCTTTCTTTCTGCATTTCTGCATTTCTTTCTGCATTTCTGCATTTCTTTCTGCATTTCTTTCTTTCTTTCTTTCTGCATTTGTTTCTTTCTTTCTGCATTTGTTTCTTTCTTTCTGCATTTGTTTCTTTCTTTCTGCATTTGTTTCTTTCTGCATTTGTTTCTTTCTTCATTTCTTTCTGTCTTTGTCTTCCTTTCTGCTTCTCTTTCTCTCTGTATTTCTGTATTTATTTACTCCACCTATAAATGAACATCTTTAAGAAAAAGGATGTTATTATTTCTCATTCTGTAGGTAAAGAAAAAATATTACATTCTTACTTTAGGCCTTATGTCTAAATATTGGTTTAAATAAGATTGGAGTATTTAGTAGAGCATTTTCTTAGGTCCTTGATCTACTTTAGTCAAAATACTTTATCGTAGCTGTCTTCCAACACATAATTATAATTGGCTTTTAAGGACTATTGGCACTCAGGCTGCTATTATTAGCTTCTCTTGTAGTGCTTTTGAGGTCATTCACTGGGAGAAAATATGTGCTAATATTAAACAGTGAGAGAGAACGAGCTTGGCTTTGTAAAATAAAGTACGTATCCTACAACATAATGCGTGTTCCCTCTTGTTGTTGCTTTGGTTTACTCCCATGATGTGCATGACCCAATCCTTTTCTGCTTTTTTTCTGTTTTTCATTGCCTTTTGCAAAGACTCATGGGAGGATTTCACAGATTTGGTGGAGCAAATGCAAATGCTTGATGAGTTTAAAGGTGCGTATGGTGGCATCACTCACCCCAGTCCACCTCATCCCTTCCTCGGGCACCATCCTAAAGCTACAGCAGGTGTGGCTGTTTGGCCCTGTCTGTACCGAATCAGCCTCCCCGAATGGCACATTCACAGCGCAGCTTCCAGAGCTTTTTCTCTTGTTCTCATGCTGATTTATTCTTGCTCTCTTTCTCCATCTCTATCATCTCCTTTCCTGTTTTTTTTATATTTCCATCAATAGCTTTTTCTTTTTGCTAGCTCTCTTTATTGCTAGCAAAATATCTGGCTACTCATTTGGGTGCATTGCTCTTGTCTGGCCTGTTTTTATTTTGGCTGTGTCACTGCCCCACCCCATTCTCTGGCTTGTTTATCGCATGATTTTACCAGCGTTTCATGCTCATGGTTAAAATGATTTGGATTTACACCTTTAGGCCTGTAATTCAGAGTCTTTTCTATAATGCAGAGAAAACATTTGTGTCCTTACAGAGTCTGACTTTGTTTTGTGTAGTTTGTGTATCCTTTGCATATGCTTGACTCAATCTTTCCTGTGTAAAGCTTCACCTTTAGGTTTTTAATACCTGGTGAAAGCTACAGCGTCTGTTGGATTTTCCTGTGCACTTGAAGATCTTGGAACATCATCATTTTCTGTGTTGCAGTGATTTAAGTTGATTGTCTGAGGAATGGTTATTTAAAATAAATGTTAAAATAACAAGACTAAATCTGACATCTTTATAATTGTGCTGTGAAAAATAACCCTCTTGGAGAATTTTGTCAAGAAATTGTTTTATACATTTATCATTTTTTTTATTTCATAAATTTATATGACGCATTTATGCAAAGTCAGTTGAAGTGATTTCAAAGTAAAAAAGAATACTCTTTTGTAGCCTTTTTCCTCAGTGCTCTCCTAACAAAAAACGTCATTGCTTTTGGCTAGCAGACATGGATTGAAAGACTTGATGATGAAATGATTGCATTAATGTGGGAGTGTTTTGAATCAGGGTGAGGCCTGAGAACTCAAGCTCAAAATTCAATTCAGTAAAAGTTAATTTACTGTACAATTTGTCATGCATTGCTAGGTTGCATTGTGTTTTTCTTAAAACAATCATCTCTTCTGTCACTTTTTTCTGTTTTACTCTGCATCAAACAGAATTTTTTTTTCAGGACAAGTAACATTGAGAGAATTGTATAATCTATAACAATATTTTAATTCATGTTTGTATTTCTGCTTCACTCTAGATCCCAAGGACCCCATTGCCATTGAGAGGCTTAACCTGATGAACATGGCTAAACTCAGCATCAAAGGCTTGATCGAGTCTGCACTGAACCTGGGCCGCACACTGGACTCAGACTATGCCCCGTTGCAGCAGTTTTTTGTTGTCATGGAGCACTGCCTGAAACACGGACTAAAAAGTAAGCCCAACAAATCCCAGCTTAAATTCCAGTATACTCAGAATAATCTCCAGTCTTCATTTATGTCCTTTACATAATAATAGTATGATCACTCGGTCATTAATTTCGGTATTTAGTGATTACACTGTTCCTTTATTATGAGAGTATAGTTCCTAGCCACATTGTCCTACAAAATAGCAACCTTTAATTTTCCATCAGTACACAATGTAATTACAGAATAGCCAAGCTGTAAATAGGAAAATTATCTAAACTCTATGGTCATTTTTGAGTGAGATGCCAATGGTCTAATCTGATTCGGTGGTTTATGCTAAAACTGCTCATGCTAGACACTGAGATCGGCAGAATGGATTCAAAAAATTGTAAGTGTTTAACTCAAGAGGAGTTTAAGCCTTTGAGAGGTTTATGTCTTTCTCTCAGATCTCTATACAGTTTTTATTTTATTTTTATTTTTTATTTTTTATGATTTCTCTTTTGTTTTAGGTAAGAAAACCTTCCTTGGTCAAAATAAGTCATTTTGGGGTCCCTTGGAGCTTGTAGAAAAGTTGACTCCAGAAGCTGGTGAGATCACAGCCAGTGTCAAAGACCTTCCTGGGCTCAAGTAAGAAAATGTTTTCAATCTGAACGTAACAATTATTTTATACTTGCTGTGAATCAGACTAAAAATGTTTTCTTTTATCTCAGAACCCCATTAGGAAGAGGTAGAGCATGGCTTCGTCTGGCCTTGATGCAGAAAAAACTCTCAGACTACATGAAGACTATTATCAACCGAAAAGACCTGCTCAGGTACAGTTACTGCTTTTTGGTTTTTAATGTGCTTCTAATATGCTTTTTAAAAATTATTTGACCTGTATGTATTGTATTGTGTAATATTGTGTAATATAGCTGTTTGCGAATGTAAAAAGTCCCTGGTGTTCTTGCAAACCAATTAAGGAAGTTCACATATTTTGTAATTAGGGACTTTTATATAAATGCTGTAATTATGGTTGTGTGAACCAGATTTGTTGTGTTGTTGTTTTTCCTCAGTGAATTCTATGAGCCTAATGCACTCATGATGGAGGAGGAAGGAGCAGTGATTGCTGGGCTGTTGGTGGGCCTGAATGTCATTGATGCTAACTTGTGTATGAAGGGAGAAGATTTAGACTCGCAGGTATTTATTAGTTTCTTTTTACTTTACTCGAGCAATGGAGGACAACAGATGATTGTACAGAGCATTGTCTTTATTGCATTGTCCTTCTCCCAAAGTGTGCTAGCCAAATAGTAATTATATTAGTTTTTACAGGGTACTAAGATCTCCTCTCTCTTAATAGGTTGGAGTCATAGATTTTTCCATGTATCTGAAAGACGGCGCACACAGCAGCAAAAGCACAGAGGGGTGAGTTCATTTTATTTTTTTCACTTCCTTAATAGAACTAGTTGTTTTAGTCTGACAGGTTTTGTGAAAATCTCAATACTTCCTCTAAAGTAAGTTTTTGTTCACAGCGATGGACAGATCACCGCTATTCTTGATCAGAAGAATTATGTGGAGGAACTGAACAGACATTTAAGGTGCAGTGGGTTTACCCTTGTCAGTGTATTTATGGCTAGCTGCTCATTTGGAAACCATTGTCACATTGTCTTTCTAAATTCCTCTTTCACAGTGCATCAGTGAATAATCTTCAAGCCAAAGTGGATGCACTGGAAAAGTCTAACACAAAACTTACAGAGGAGGTGGGTAAGAATAGTTGGTTAATGGATTGATTACATTGTGGGAAATAAGAGTATAGAAAACAATATGTTTTAATAAATGATACCTAAAGTTTCCCAATTTACATCACATATTCAAGCACAGATTTTTACTCATGTTTCAAAGTTGGTGTTTGTAAGAATTTGGAATTAAAGGGATAGTTCTCCCAAAAATGAAAATTAGCTCAATATTTACTCACCATTGTGTGGTTTCAAACCTTTATGAGTTTTGAATTTGCTTTTGTGTTTGCTAAACACAAAATAATATATTTTTAAGAAAGCTGAAAACCTGTAAAAATTTACTTCCATAGTAGGAAAAAACAAATACTAAAGTATGAAAGTCAATGGTTACAGGTTTACAGCTTTCTTCAACATAAAGTCAAACAAGAAAGAAAGTCAAACAGGTTTAGAAGAAGCAAAGGCTGAGTAAATCATGACAGAATTTTCCGTTTTGGGTGAACTTTAACAGGTCTCATGCTTAAGAAGGCTGCATCTTTTTTAAGTCTATTATATGTAGTAAAAAAGTAATTTTCAGAAACAGTTGACTATGATTTAGTAATACAATTTATGCTTCTTCCAATAATACACAATGTCTAATGTAGCTAGTGTCAAAGGTCTGCAAAGTTTTATCTAAAACAAGTTGATAGCAATTCCAATTTCACTTGAATTTTACATTTGCGTATCCCAGAAGAAAACACTTCCTTTGACCTGGTCTTATAAGTTTTAGTTGGTGTTTTCATCTGGAGAAGAAGCATTTAAGCATTTATCACTCAAGCTATGACATGAATCTTAGCCTTACATTGTATGTGCATGCCCGATTTTGTTTATGATGAGAGAAATTCAGTCATTTAAGAGATAGTTCACCCAAAATAGAAGATTCTGCTATGATTTACTCACCCTTGTTTCAAACCTTTGAGTTTCTTTCTTCTGTTAAACACAAAATGAGATATTTAAAAAAAATGTTGGAAACCTATAACCAAAGACTCCAGTAGTATTTGCTTTTCCTCTTATGGAAGTCAATGGTTACAGGTTTTCAGCTTTCTTCAAAATATCTTATAACAGAAGAAAGAATCAAATGATGGTTTGGAACCACTTGAGGGTGAGTAAATTGTGAGTAATTTTGTATTTTTGGGTGAACTATCCCTTTAAGTGCACACACTCAACTAAATTCAACTTTTCACTAATCTTCAAGTGAATCATTTGAGAAAATTTTGAGGAATGAGGTGGTGGGAAGTGTGTTCCAAAACAAAACCTTTAAAATAGCATAATAGTGGCACAATATGTCATTTGTGCAGCAGCTAGAGGGCACGTATTCACAGCAAACAAAGGCGTAGTTTAATGACACTATGATTGAGTGTGGAATCATGGGAGTTGTCTTCATTACATCCACAAAACCAGCAGAGCTTTTATTATGCCACAGTCGAATGCTTCCAGTTCTTCCTGACATGATCACTTGGTGAAGCATCAGCACTGTTTTAGCAGTGCATTTGAATAAATACGTTTATTACTTTATTAGTATAAATACATGTTAAGGTTCTGTTGTTATGCTGCTCTGCTCTGGCTAATAAAACACACAGCATATTAAAGTGTCTTTGGTGTTTCCCTGATTTCTACAAAAACTAAACCGCAAATCAAGGGTGTGTGACATCATAAGCATGGCCACACAGGACACGGTTTGTGTCACTAGTTAAAATTGCTCATTTTTCAGGATTTGAACATTCTTTGAGACATTTGGGATAATGTAAGCACATAAGTCAGAAAAAGGTCTAGTGGTTTTGGGATATTTCATTGAAGAAATCTTACATTAGATTAAATTAGGCATGTAATAACTGTTAGTAGGTAATAGTTAATTTTTTATCTGAACTACATGTGCACATTCTGTTTGTTATTCAGCTTGCTGTTGCAAACAACAGGATCATCACTCTGCAGGAGGAACTGGAAAGAGTGAAGGAGGAGGGCTCTTACTTTGTGGAGTCCAGTCGCAAGGTGAGCAAAAACTGTGTTGAACTCACAGTGATATCATTTAAATCACTGAATGGCTTAATTCAAGCTACTCAAAAGGGCAGTCATAACTCTCTGTGGCCTGATATATGACCTGTGTTCTTCCTGAAGGCTTCGAGGGCAGATGGGACTGCAAACGGTCAAGTGCTTGGAGAAACTCGCAAACAGCTCAAAGAGGAAACTCAGCTCAGACTTGTGAGTAAAACATTAATGTAAAGCAAAGTAAAGTTGAGGGAAACTGTGGTAAAAGTCCTCAAAGGATTGACTCTTCAAAGCATTGAAGTGTAAATGACTTGTGTGTGCAGGATGTGGAGAAGGAGCTGGAGCTGCAGATCGGGATGAAGCAGGAGATGGAGTTGTCCATGAAGATGCTAGAGAAGGACATCTGTGAGAAACACGATGCTTTGGTGGAGCTCAGACAGAAGTTGGATGACGTGCGCACACTCAACCATGAGCTCTCCGTTAAGTCACAGGTAGGAGAAACACACTCAGTATAAATACAAGTTTCGCACATGCAGGAGCTTCTTCTCAAGCTTCAGCTCTGTTTTATACATACACTACATTTTTTTCATTGATATTGCTTGCATCACTAATAGTCTCATGGCAGGATCTGCAATTGTGAGTTGGGATTATAGTTGACCATGAACCGCAGTTAAAAACATACATGATTTATGGAGTCTTAGCCATACGTTTACTAAAAAGTTTTACAAATCATTTGCGTATGTTTGTAAGGCCTGTGACTGTGTGGCAATTTCAGGCCAGTTTAAAGCATTCAGACACAAATAAAATAGCGCAATGTCAGTTTTTTTCAGTTTATCGAGCAGCCATAATGTCAACAAAACCATAATGTCAACAACAACTATTTATTTTCTTAATTAGTGATTCAGCTTGACACTGGCAGTGTAGTATAGACTTGTTGTGTGGTGCAAAAAGTGTGTTGAAATTTGCAGAAAGTGTAATGCATTGTAAACCTAAATATTCTTTAGCAATATAGACTAATGAAGCATAAAATAATGGACTAATCTCCTGGGTAGGGTTGCACCAGCTTGTTTGTATGTTCTTGCTTAAGCTGAAACGTAAAGTCTACACTAGAGGCTTTTAGGGGTTACTACTATCTAGTTTGTAACTAATTTTGTTACTTTGGTTGCACCACATGTTCTTAAGGCAGTTAGTACGTCGTAAACTGCTTATAAGGTAATGAGTAGTTATATTAAATGACCTAATACCTAATCAGAAGCCTTCCCCCTGCGTTTCCCTTGCGAAATAGTAAAATAGCCTGAAATACACGTGAACTGAGTATCAAATACCAAAACATTAAACTTCACTTTAATTAATTTAATATCCTACATACGGTGGAGAAAATGAACAGGAAGAAAATTAAACTAGTTTCTCACAAACTGGAAAAAAGATAAGAATTGGCAGGACATCAAAAACAAAAAAAGCTAAAGTATGTAAGCAGAGTGAGATGAAGGATGTGAACTTGTGGTTCTTCATTATCAGTCACAAGCTCATCAGTGTCTAATATCGCGGCATCTTTTTTTTCTACCGTTATTCATGGATAGAGGATAGATAAATGAACGTAGAGTTATGTTTAAACTTCAGTGGTGCAGCAAAACTATTTAGTAGTGTGTAAGCTGTAACTTAATGTTCCTTTACATCACAACTAGGCTACATTTTAACTTGGGCACTGTTGGTGCAACTGGCCCCTGTTGTTTAAAATTCAGGACTTTTCTGTTCATACGTCCGAATTCCAGTTATTCCGAATTGTTAATAAAATTAAGAAAGTTAAAACTATTTTAGTGCCACTTTTGTTTGAAGTCGCAAAACTGTGTTTGTTTTAATGCCTGTTATTGGTGTGTGTGTGTGTGTGTGTGTTTGGCATGTAGAGCTCAGAGAGCAGCGCAAAACAGAAGAGTGACATCATCGGCCGCTTAGAGGAGAAAACAAACCAGATGGGGAGCATCATCAAACAACTGGAGAGCAGGTGAGAGACTCTGACTACATCAGTACAGTATTTACACATGATACTGTGCTATAATAAAGTGGGGTTCTAGTTCCTTTATCATTTTAAAACAAATTCTAAATCATATATAATTTTTAAGATATATATATAATTATTGTTAAACATCTTTAAAATAATTTTTAAAATGTATATTGAACATCAATGTGGACTTAATTTATTGCACTGTATAAATAATTTCAAAGGAATGTCAGCAGCTTACCTCTGCTCTGTATGATCATAATAAATATATAAATTGTTGTTATGGTCTTACAGAGCAGAGGAAACTTCTGCCTCAGATATTAAACTTTTTATTAATTGTTACTTATTTATTTATTTTATTAAGTATCTAAAAGAGTAGAATACATGCACAAATAATAAATTGTATGAAATTCTTCCTGGTCTTTCAGCAGTTATTTATATATTTTAAGACAAGATTTGGGGTGACACGGTGGCTCAGTGGGTACCACTGTCGCCTCACAGCAAGAAGGTCACTGTTTCAGTTTGCATGTTCTCCCCGTGTTCGTGTGAGATTCCTCCGGGTGCTCCGGTTTCCCCCTCAGTCCAAAGACATGCGCTATAGTTGAATTGAATAAGCTAAATTGGCCATAGTGCATGTGTGTGAATGCAAGAGTGTATGGGTGTTTCCCAGTGCTGGGTTGCGGCTGGAAGGGCATCCGCCGCGTAAAAAATTTATGCTGGATAAGTTGGCAGTTCATTCCGCTGTGGCAACCCCTGATTAATAAGGGACTAAGCCAAAAAGAAAATGAATGAATGAATGAACCGCCAACTTATCCAGCATATGTTTTACGCAGCGGATGCCCTTCCAGCTGCAACCCATCACTGGGAAACATCCATACACACATACACTGTGGACAATTTAGCCTACCCAATTCACCTATACCACATGTTTTTGGACTTGTGTGGGGAAACCGGAGCGCCCGGAGGAAACCCACGCAAACACGGGGAGAACATGCAAACTCCACACAGAAACGCCAACTGACCCAGTCGAGGCTCGAACCAGCGACCTTCTTGCTGTGAGGCGAACGTCCTACCCACTGCGCCACCGTGCAGCCCTAAAAGTAGTATACATAACTTAATATAAAAGCATGTATATATAACATATACAATCACACATGTAGAGGACAAATCAGAACACTGATATGTCAAGTCCACTTATTTCCTGTTTCAGTTTTCCTACAAACATTGCTGCCTCCCAACAGTCTGTTTCTGCAATAACTTCTCTCTGTCTCTGTCGTCTTTTTCTCTGTCAATGTCTTCTTTGCCCTTACCTGTTTGTTTGATATTTTCCCATTCTCATTCTCTTGTGTTTCTCCTCATTTTTCCTGAGCAGTGAGAAAGACATGGCTAAACAGGCACGAAGCTTGAACACGGCTGCTGGAAAACTTCTTCAGAGGCAGCAATAAAACCATCGTTAACACCAGACCATTTCCAAACAAAGCCTAAATTAAAAACAAACAAACAAAAAAAACAGATCTTCAGTTTGATTTCACATAACATAGATGACTGGGTATTTATTTTATTACTGGGTTTCATTGCCGTTGCTTTTGTCTTGAAATCGGACTGAAAACTACAGCTCTTGCTTCTGTCACCCTTCAGTTTCAGCATTGTACACCCGAACCAGTGCTCCTGTCTTTAGTCTCCCTCTGTATGTTTTAGCCGAAATAAAAAGCAGCTCTTTTGGTCAATCTTTGAATAAAGATGGCAGACGTGTACATTTCAAGTAATGGAAATGCATCTCTCTTACTTCTCAGTACTGAAAAATGAGGCTAGCAGTAAACCTTTTTTTTTTTAAAGTTGCTACATTAGGAAAACCATAAACCAGTTCAGCGCAGCATGGGGAAAGATTCCTAACAAAAACGTACAATCTATTTATACTCTGTGTAAAAGTATACAACACCATAAAACATATTATTGGGTTAATTTTGGTTTATCTCTCCAAATTATTGAATCTGGATATTTGACTTGTTTATGTTTCAAGACGTTGGAGCTTTGATGGAAACCCAAGCTAAGCAAAACAACTGAGTTTCTTTCTTTCTGGCATATTCAGGAGTTTATTTGTTGATGTTGAGTGCAAGATTGCGTGCCTGGATTATTTTACAGCTGTAAATTTCATTGAAATCTAAATTTGATTCAAGTTTTGATGCCAAAATTCAAAGCCTTGGAAAGATGTTTGTGTCCCCAAGCTTCTGCGGAAAGGATGCTAAAATCCTCTAAATTGTGAACGGACTGACATTGTATGTAGACCATAATATAGATGTGAACTGTAGCAAAACATAGCTTAATAAAAAACGAATCAGACACTTGTCAGACTGCTTTGCCTTCTTGAGCATCTCCAGTTTCCGTTGTTTCCTACTGTCTTTTACAGCTTGTCTTTTGAGTTCATCCTTCATTTCTTCTGGTGCTTTTTGTTATTTAATTCATCTTCATTTTTCCATGGCTTTTAGTTTTCATTTCACCTCATTAAGTTAATGTGGCCCAAATTCAGATGTAAGAAGGCGGAGCGAGAGCGGGATCTGGCGGACGAGGCCAATCGTCTCTTCAAGCAGGAGTTTGGGGACAAGATTGAGAGTCTGCAGCAGGAGGTGGAGCAGCTGCGGAGACAGAGGTGCCGAGATTTACTCACTGACACTTTTTGTTACAACTACTGGTTTATTTAGTTTGGTTGATATCTAGAAAGCAAATGCAAGGAAGGTTTAAATGATTTAAATTTATTGGTCAAGTTTTACTAAACAAACAAGTATAGTAGCATCAGATAATTAATTAAGCATCAGGCAGTACTTGTTAATCCAGGATAATTTCTACTTGAACATATACTATTTTTCTACTGTGTAGATGTTTTTGGTAGGATGTTTTAAGTATGTATTAAGGGTTTTATACATGGATTCATTAAATTGGTAAAAAAGGGGAATTTTATATTGTTACAGATGCATATTTCAAATTAATTTGAAATTGAAGAAAAGGCAATATTAAGAAAATAATTTACAAAAGTAAATACTAAAATATTATCATTATGTATTCATCATTGATAAAAACATCTAATAAATGATTCAATGTAAGTGTAGAATAATAATAAATACTTCTTAAGTCAGCATTAATACCATTAATTATTCATTCATTCATTTACTTTTCGGCTTAGTCCCTTTATTAATCTGGGGTCACCACAGCAGAATGAACCGCCAACTTGTCCAGCATAAGTTTTCGCAGTGGATGCCCTTCCAGCTACAACCCATCACTGGGAAACACCCATACACTCTCATTCACACACAGTACGGACAATTTAGCTTATTCAATTCACCTATAGCGCTTGTCTTTGGACTTGTGGGGGAAACCGGAGCACCCGGAGGAAACCCACGTGAACACGGGGAGAACATGCAAACTCCACACAGAAATGCCAACTGACTCAGCTGAGGCTCGAACCAGCGACCTTCTTGCTGTGAGGCGACAGCGCTACCCACTACGCCACCATTAATTATGTGTTTTATAATTAATTATATAAATGTTTTACAGTATTTGTTATTATACTACTGATAAAATAAATGAAAAATTGTATTGCTAAATTAAAAAATCATATGTACCTTTGTATACTAATATAGGTCTTAAGGGGATAGTTAACCCAAAAATGAAAATTCTTTTATCATTTACCCTTCATTTGTTTAAAACTTATTTGACTTTTCTTCTGTTGAACACAAAAGAAGACATTTTGAAGAAATCTGGAAACTACTGATGTTCGTAGTAGTTGTTTTTCTACTATGGAAGTCAATGTTACAGGTTTTCAGCTTTCTTCAAAATATCTTCTTTTGTGTTCAGCACAAGAAACAAACCCATAAAGGGTTGAAACCACACGTGGGTGAGTAAATAGTGAGTTAATTTTTCGTTTTTTGGTGAACTATCCCTTTTAACTTTTTTGTTGTTCTTGATATATGAATTTATGTTAGAATGCGTTCACACTTGGTGCTGCTCTGGTCCTCTGCAGATACATTCCAGTAAAAATGAACCAAATAGGATAAATTATGACCACTGTGAACCAAATGCGAACTGAACCTTTACAATTGAACTGTACATTTTGATTTTGTTATTGCAAATGGCATGAACATAAATTGAAAAACAAACGAACAAGCAAACAAAGAAGTAATGTAAAATTTGTAGCTGATTTTAATGCAAATTTCCTGAGCCCTGACTTAAAGCACACAAGTGGTCATTATCGGATGATTTTTTTTAGTCAGTGCTAATGTGGAAAATGCAGACATGTGCTCATGAAAGTAAAAGAGTCTTTTTCTGTGTGATAGGTGGATTTTGGAACAAGAGCTGAAGAAAGGCAGAGATCATCCTGGAGTCCACGCGCCTGAAACTCTGCTAGGAAAAACACCTCCACAGCAGAGAGACAACAAGCAGCACATCGAGGACATCAGAAAGGTGAAGCTCTTTTCCACGTCGGTGCCATTCAGATGCTTTCCCTGTGCAAGTGATGTTTCCTGAAATGCAGATCTTTGTTTTTATATAGGAGTTAGAGTCTGTCAAAAAGGAAAACGATACACTGCGCACTGCACTTGAGGAAAAGACGAGTCTAAGTTCCAGTTTGTAAGTTTACCTCAAACACTGAAACATTCGCATCAAATGTGTTGATGTTCTGCAGTGTTATTGAAATTCTTAAACTGTTTTTCATAGGACAATGTCACATGAAGATGAACAGGTACTCTACATTTTATTAATCTGTGAGGTTCACTGCTGTATTCTCTTATTTTTTTTGTTCATGAAGTTTCCTTTTGTTTGTTAGAACCAGTCTCTTTGTAAAGAGATTGACCCTTCAATCTGCCCAATGTGTGACAACCAAGACTCTCTGACTTCACCCAAGGTACCAAAGCAGTCCAACACTTTAAATATATATATTTTTTGGAGTGAGAAAAGTGTCTAATAAAAATGTAATGAATAGAAATCTAATTCAAATACTCTACAAAGATGTAAACATTAAATTGTTATCTGTAGATATTAAAGGTCCTGTGAATCTTAACTGAAAACTTTAATAGAGGGTGGGGCATAGAGTGGCTCCACCCCTTTAGAAAAAGCTGCCAATAGCGTTTGGTTTTATCACAGCTCTGCCAGTGAGAGTGCTTGAGCTCAAGCGCATCAAATGAAAAGTGTCTTAAAGGGGGCGGGACATGTCAGAGAGTATGATTGGTCAAGATTTGATGAGGAAATGTAGTATGAGGTGATGTGGAAAAAAATTGTTGATCGATTTAGGCGGAAGTGACAAACTGCAAGCTTTACATGTTTATATTTGTTTTATATCTTCTAATCGCAAATTTTGTCACTGTTTTGGAGCACACTGGTTTATAGATATCCTTAAAACTAACAGATTGAAAGTAACATCTAAAAAACAATTATTTTAATTTCACTGGACCTTAAGAACATAGATATATACAGATGCTCTCATAAACGAATATCTAATGTACCTGGACATGTATATAAATGTACACCTAGCAACAATCATATGTATATATTTTAACAAACATTGTATTAAATGCATTAATTAAAGATTAAACGCCATTATTTACCAATTTAATCCCACGTCACAATTATGACCATGTCTTTCTCTTTTTTTTCCCAGAAGCTCTAAAAGTTCTTGGCTGTAATTAGGCAAGAAATGCTAATGTTATTTGACAAAAAAAACATTGTTTCGATTAAAACTTATCAATGTCATGTGACCAGATCAGTTTGCATACTTCATGCTTACACATCTAGAAGATGTAAGTGGTGAAAATTTGTTAACAGTCACAATTGAAATTCAAAACAATTGTAAATCAATTCTGACTTTCCACAGGTCACTATTGTAAACCTATTTTTTTTTTTTTTAAAGTCATAGGTGAAGTGAAGTCTAAGGGGTAAAATGCATATTTTCACATTTCAAGAAACAAATAGGTATTAAATGAGTTTATTAATAAGACTACAATTAAAAGTAAGACTACAATTGCTGTTCAAAGATTTGTCGTGTTGCACTTAATTTTACAGTATGTGCACTTGCTTAAGATTTTCAAATGTTACTTAAATTTTTTAATCATCATTTGTTTTGTAATGTTTCTTAAGGATCAAGTCACTGAACACTGTAAGTGTAATAATGTTAAAATTCACTTTTATGTTACAGGAATAATTTTCTAAATATAGCCAAATGCAAAACACATTTCACTTTTGTTTTTGTATTATTTTATGTCAAGAAATCTACATAAAATCGATATCACATTTGTCTTCAGTGTACACAGGGCAGCATGATGAATAAATATATAAGCACTGTTGCCATTACATTTACATTTCTGATTAACATAATGGACAGCATGATAACTGTGGTTTTAGCTATGTGGTTACAACATGTCTTGTTCACCCTTTCAGAGGCAGTGCAAGAACTGCAGCGGTGTGTTCTGTGAGAACTGCATGGCGAATGAACTGCCTCTGCCCTCCTCCATCAACCCCGAGCATGTGTGTGACGTCTGCTACTCTCAGCTCCTGCAGCAGTACTCGTCCCCCCCATCCTGAGACGCACAGCGCATGTAAATAGTGCAATACAAGATCTACACCTCACACTCTGGATCATCTCAGCTGTAAAGCATATCATAAAAGATTTGACAAAAGGGATTTTTTTTCAAGCAAATGCTTTAGAGATTATTTAATAATGACATACTATTCTTGAGGATTAGTGAAACTGTCCACTAAGTGGATTTATTTGGCCTTTTGTACTTGAATCACCTCCATATCATTTAGTAATGCAAGTAGGATGATTTCATTGGCGTCCTTATAATTATTATGAGATGGCTGATTGTAGACAGCACCATGTTTTCAGCTTTTTGGAAAAGATGGCACTGAACAAATCACACATACAGTAACAGTTTAAACTGTTAAATCCAACATTCTTAAATTAAAAAAAAAAAAGCAAAGCAAAACTGCACATTTTGACACTTGTCACAGGGAAGAGTAAATTATCCTGTATTATAATGTTGAAATAAATGTATAAAGAAATAAATTAAATAAAGACATGAAAAGTAGTTCAAAGCCTGTATGTATTGTCTTAGCTAAAATATTACATTTTATTATAACTGCTCAGTCCAAGCCAATTTTATTCACACAAACTGTAAATACATGAACACATAGGGCGGCAATGTTGGATTTTTGCAGATCTTTACAACAGGAACATTGGATGCAATCTCCTTGACTGATTATATGGTATTTAAAACTGCCAGTAGAGGACTGTAATACTAAGCCAGTCGCAATTATTAAATAACCGTCTAATAGCGGTTATAATATGACCACAGTTGTTTCAGATTTCAGGGATCGCTGCAATTCCTTTAAGAGTAGACTTAAAGCTGAATACAGAGGCACACTTACAAACACATGTGCATTTCACTTCTTAGATTTGCAATATTAAGAGAATGTGTGTGTAAATTGCATTTGTACAACGTCTTCCTACTGTAGTTGAAAACTTGTCAACAACAAACACCAGGTGTTGAGAATTAGCGAATAGCTAAAGTAGCTGTTCAGCAGCAAATCTTCCTAACATGCCTTTTCTGTGTGTGCACTGTATGCCATTTTGTGTTTTAGGCCAGTTTGTTGCAATTGTTTCTAAAATTCAAAGAATGCAGTAAATTACTTTAATCAGGGTTCATACACATTTTTACTACTAAAATTCCATGATTTTTCCAAGACTTTTAAGTAAATTTTCATGACCTAATGTTTCATGCAATGTCTACATATACGTGATAAAAGAAAAACAATGCATGTTCAAATTTATTACAGCATATCGTAAAACACGCAACAATCTATTTAGTTTCAATTTATATCTGTGTAAAATTGATTTAGATAATGCTTACACCGCATTAATAATGTGAGAGTATGTGATTGGCCAAGGACAGAAAAGAAGTAAAGAAAACTAACCTATATTCAAGTATACAGATATTTGTTTTCCATGACTTTTCCAAAACTTTGTGGGCTTTTCTGTTTTTCCAAAACTTTTCCAGGCCTGGAAAATGCCATGTCAAAATTCCATGACTTTTCCAGGTTTTCCATGACCGTATGAACCCTGTTTAATATTTAAAGGTGCAAACTGACATTTTGCAATTCTTTAATAAAAAGCAAAACCTCCGTAAATAAATCTAATATATGGCAATTTATGCAAATCATGTATTTTACATTCAAGTTCATGTTTGGATTTTAGAAATGTAAAATAAAACAAATAAACTTGTACATACTGTATATTTAACATATATTGCAAAATATATTGGCAAATATTTACATATTCATTTTCAGTCATTAGAATTATAGTTATGCACATTTCTGTTTGTGTAATATATTAACTGTCATTTTATATACACTATTTTCATATTTGGCCATATATTAGATTTCTGCATGTTCCCCAAAACAGACAATTACTTCAATAATTGCAGTTATTTCTTAGATAATTAATCGTCAGCCATATTTCATAACTGTGACAGACTTATCTGATACACAAAATCACTAAATAAATTTGTATTGATAATTTTCTGTGAAGTTGGCAGATGATGCCTATAAAGAGCAGTAAACAGAAGTGATGCAGAAATGGTCAGTTTTTATTGACTCATAGCGGTTTGTTTAAATTTCTGAACTTCATCCCTATTTTATCTGGACTTTGTACATAATAGACTTTGAGCTGCATAAATTCAACAAGTGCTTTTATATCAATAGAAAATTACTGCTTCACATCATCTTGGAACATTAAAAACAGGTTTTAATTAAGAATCTGTCAAGAGCCTTCAATGGCTTCACATGTCTGTAACAGTGACAAAAACATTGTATCTGAATTGCTTGAAGGCTTCCGCAAAAAGGTATTATGGAAAAGTTACTTAAAAAAAAACACCTCCTCTACTCCCACTTTTTAAACATTGGTTGTCAGACAAAATCCCCCCAAAAAATAACAGGCAACATTTGGCAGAGTTCTCTTTTAATGTTGGTTCTTGTAATATACATAATACACTGGATTACATTTATAGCAGATTGGGTGTCCTTTATAGCAATACGGTGTCCTTTCATCCTATCGTTCTTCGCTGGACGAACATGAATTCAGATACAATTCAATATATCGCTCCACTGGACAGAAACGAAAAAAAACAAAAAACAAAAACAAGTTCATCATCACTTCATGTTTGATGCGGACACAATTTGGGTAATTGGAGAAGTCATTGCTTACTTATGAACTCTCTGTCTTTGGACATGGCTAAAACAGCATCTCCATGTGTTTTGAAATAAGCTTCTGCTTCACCGGTGGCTTTTCCGTCAGGACCATACTCTACAACAACCTTCATAAATCTGACAGGAGCGAAAAACTGTAAAAGAAATGACACCCCAGTCATTCACGGTATATATATATATATATATATATAAAATGGATAAAACCAACTGCGGCATTAAGGCTGTGGTATACTTCAAGCTAAATTGAACAAACAAACTGGTATGATGTCATTTCATATAAAATGATGATGCCAGTTTGTTTGGTACAGCTAACTAGTGTTTGTACTGTGCTTTGAATGGTTAACAGAGAATTACCATAATGGGTAGGTGTGCTCTGCATTTTTTTTTTTATCATGGAAATCTTGTACGCCAGTAAAAACATGTACATACTGAAGAGCTGCTTTAAAGCAATGTAATTATTTTTTAATCAATTGTAATTAAAAAAGGCACTGGGACTGTTTACAATCTACATTAATTTATACATGTATGAATAGAACTCGACTGGTAATTGCAGAGCTGTGGCAAACATAACCATGTTACTATGATAAGATGTTTTCTTTGCCATTTTCTGACTAGAGAAACTTTACAACAGGGCCTTAGCGCTATTAAACATATATCTTGACCAAATGCACATAAAGAGCAAATAAACCAAAAATGCTGTACCTTCAAAATTAATGTAACATTACCTTTACAATGTCCTCTGCTTTTGCATCAAATGGCAGACCTCTCATGTGAATGATGTTCTTTGGAACTGTACAGAAAAAGATACTCAGAATTGCAAACACTACACAACGTGTATTGAATGTTTGCAAATGGACACTGTAATACACACCTGTTGTATTGCTGAATGGATTGTCCTCAGCTCTTGGTGTGAAAACTCTGTCATTTTGCCATCTTCCGTTTTGTGATGGGATGGCACTTTTCTTGGTTGGGAAGATCTCGATATACCTACATATGAGAGGAGAAAGACAATTTTTAGCACAGACCCAACATGTTTAAATACATATGCAAGAGTTCACACTTAGATAATGCTTGACGATATTAGCAGGTTTGGCATGCTGTCCCTGAGCTCGGAGATACATGAGTCCAAATGAGCATTTAAAGAGATACGAGATCAGGTAGTTCTCGAGAGCTCCCCCCGACTTGTTTGGCCTATTCCTTGATTAATAAAGACAGCTCTATAGGAATAGGCCGCCAACCACACTGGTGCATACTCACTTAGAGAAGCTCAGTATTAATGGGCTTGTGACTGTTACTATTGTTTAATTTAATTGTGTCTCGTGTCTTTAGACTGTGCGAGGAAACCGGAGTACCCGGGGGAAACCCACACAAACACGGGGAGAACATGTAAACTCTGCACAGAAATGCAGACTGGCCCAGCTAGGACTTGAACCAGCGACCTTCTTGCTGTGAGGCAGCAGTGCTAGCCACTTAGCCGCCGTGTCGCCCGATCCTAGAAATGAGGAGAAGGGGTGGATGGGGGGGTTCTTCCCAAATCAAGATAGGCAGTAAAGTTAGGCTGGATATTTATGTTAGATTTGGAATAATCCGATTGGCTAGCTAATGATTACCGATAGGGACCATCTGCGGTCAATCATATCACGTGCTCCTCTCGAAATTAGTTTGTGAAACTTCACTTAAATCTTTAATATCTTGGTATTGAACTGCAAAAATGGTATTTAATAGCAAAATTTGATTTTAGTACCAAATGTGCCATGTGAGGATAACACAACAAAAATCTGGGTTATTAACTAAACCATTAAAATGAAAAATAACTTGTATATAGTAAATAAAATAAATGTTTACTTAAAATAAGATAAAATGATTATATAAAGAAGCGCCGTATTTTATTTCAGGAACATATCTCTTGTTTTAATTTATTTTAATGTAATGTACTAAAATAATAATTAATAACTATTTAGATTTATAAAAAAGAACAACAAAAAACCTACTAAAATCAAAACTGAAATACTTATCATTAATAAAAACAACAATGTCTCGATACTAAAAAAAGCATTGTGATGTAATACAAATATTCTTGAGTGGATCATAAGCAACTCAAACACAACTGCACAAATTTTATAAGGTCTTGTACATTTCTAGTATTACAAGATGATACACCAACCTATTTCCCAAGACTTCTCTGTCTTTCTTCAGGGCCCTTTCAGCCATTGCCTTTGTAGCAAACTCCACAAAGGCTTCACCTGAGCTTCTCCCTCTGCGGTTCAGGATTATAGTAACTCCGTCCTCCACAACCTCCAACCCTATTTTGACAATATCAGAACCCACACATGAAGCATGAGTTTTTAATAAAGCATAAAGATGTTCAAATGCCACATTTTACAAGAACTCGCCTGAGAAAAACCGAATGAGGTCTCCTTCCGTGCAGCTATAGGGAAGCCCTCTGAGTCGCACCACTCCATCCGTCTCCATGCGCTCCTTTGCAGCTTTTAATATGGCTTCAGCGTCTTTGTTTGTGACTTCACAGACTGAAACAAGACACAGTTGTTGATGAGATCTATTCGGTTTGGCATGCAAAAATGGCTCTTTGTAAAGCATGAAGTATTCTTTTAAAGTCTGCTGACCTTGAACAAAGCGATCTCTCAGGTAATGGCGGTGTTGATCCAGTGCTTTGCCAACATCCTCCTCGTGCTCCAGCTCGATGAATGCTTGTCCTGACGGCCTGCCGTACGTGTTGTACAGAATATGGACTCCATTAACTCCTCCTCGGATCCTACATTCTGCAGAGAAGGAAAAAAAGTGCACATCAGTATCAGGAAATAGTATGAGTATTCACTACCTATACAAAAAACAAACAAACAATCATGGAAAAACTAATAAAGAGTCTATGATTGGATCTGCATATGTTTGGCAACAATTGTTTGAACACTGTCTGATGCAGTGTGTGGCTTTTTTATTTCTTAAACAACCATATAATGCGTATACTAGGGCTGTGCAATATGACAATATATAGCTTATGGACAAAATAAAAAGTGTTATCTTTTCATATTGTGCTCTATCCTTTATTTTTTTGGCGTGACAAAATATTTGACCACACTGAAATTAAACCACACTAAACTGAACTTAAACTCTAAAAACTGAACTGACACCATTTCAATTCACTATAATCTTCTATGTGAAGCTGCTTTGACACAATCTACATTGTAAAAGCGCTATATAAACAAAGATGAATTGAATTTGTTTTCATAATTTCTATGCATATGTAGTGCAATATTACAGGGATGCATTCAGAAAAAAATTATAACATCACTGTGAGAAAGTTGCAGTCTTGAAAGTACAATGTTTAAGTTAAAGCATTTTAATTAGCACACTTTGTTAATTTTTTTGTTGGACATTTGCCCCAAAGCTCTAAATAAAGTGAGAAACATGATCACACATTAACAAGTACATTTCTAAGTGCATACTTTAAAATAGAAAAAAATAAATAGTCCTTTATATGTGGCCAATATATATATATATATAAACTATTAATTGACTGAATTTATAGAAATGGTACTAAATTGTGATGTATATCATTATCAAGATATGAGATTACTTATATTGTGATATGATAATTTGATATGATAATGTCATTTCGCCCAGTCGTAGTGTGTCATATTTATGGTCATATTTAACAATTACAATTATATAAAAAAATTCTAGCAATAAAAAAACAAATTTTATCCAGCTCAAATAAAATAAAATAAAGAAATCTTCATTATCACCCATGAAGTGACCAGCAGTCAACTGGATCAGACTAATTTGACCTTCTTTAGCTTTGACTGTAGAATACCATCATCAAGACTTTGACAAACTTATGCTAAAACATTGCATTCATTGTTGATCTTGTATAACATAAGCACAAGAGTATCTGTCTGTCCAATCCAGCTGGGTTGAGGTCAACTGATGGTCAAATCATGTGTGAAAAAGAAGAGTTCTGTCACAGTTTTAGTCTGATGGATCTTGGCAGTGTCATCCTGCCATGAGATACAGTACATCTTGCAAAATTTTTGTTTATGAAGTAAAAAGCTACACACTGCATCTGTAAGGGTTAAAAGAACTGTTGACAAACATACATAAATCACAAAAAATGACCTGCATCTTGAATGGCCTCAGGGTGAGTAAATTAACTTTCTAACTTAAATTAACTCAATTTTTGGGATGGGCTATTTCTTTAAAACTGCAGGGTTTTTATCATTAAACTAAGCATTTAAACAAAGCATTTTACTCTATTATTAAGAGAGTAACAACTTAATATTAATAAACAAGTCATCTGCTACAGTATGCGGTTCTAAAGATGTTATATAAATACGTAAGCTATCAGAAATTCATCTTATTCATTCATTCATTCATTCTCTTTTCGGCTTAGTCCCTTTATTAATCTGGGGTCGCCACAGCGGAATGAACCGCCAACTTATCCAGCATATGTTTTACGGCAGCGGATGCCCTTCCAGCTGCAACCCATCACTGGAAAACACCCATACACACACATACATTACAGTCAATTTAGCTTACCCAATTCACCTGTAGCGCATGTCTTTGGACTGTGGGGCACCCGGAGGAAACCCACGCAAACACGGGGAGAACATGCAAACTCCACACAGAAATGCCAACTGACCCAGCCGAGGCTCGAACCAGTGACCTTCTTGCTGTGAGGCGATTGTGCTACCCACTGCGCCACCGAGCTGCCAAATTCATCTTACTTTACAACTATTTAAATATCTCCTGAACCAACTTTTCTTTGCTCAGTTTGGGCCCTTAAATAAAAAACATGCTTTGTATTTATATATGCCAATTTATTTTATTTTTTTTTACAAAATTCTCACCACACAAGCCTTAATGTATTAAATATACAAACATAAATACATTTGCATAACTTTATAGTTCTTGTTTTTCGATCTCAAAAATATTTTTTTTTCTCACTACATTTCATTTCAAGTGTCAGCATTTACATGGCCCAGTTAAAGGGATAGTTCACCCAAAAAAGAAAATTCTGTCGTCATTTACTCACCTTTTACTTGTTCCAAACCGTTACTTACTTTCTTCTGTTAAACAAATGAGATATTTTGAAACCTGTAACCTTTGACTTCCATCGTATTTGTTTTTCCTACTATGGAAGTCAGTGGTTACAGATTTTCAGCATTTTTCTAAATATCTTCTTTTGTGTTCAACCGAAGAATAAAACTTATAAAGGTTTAGAACCACTTGAGGGGGAGTAAATAGTGTGTAAATATTATTTTTGGGCGAACGATGCCTTTAACTTGACTAGCGCAAACATGGGAACAACAGCATGTCTTCAAAACGACTTCTTAAACTCAAATAACAAAACAAGTACCAGAAAAGAAGCTCATTATGTCTTCAGCTGTACATGACCAGGGCAGACCCTTGGCCTGGACGATGAACGACTCCTTTGCTTGATTCTCTTCAGAAACAGGGGTGTATTCTGGTAGAGGAGGGTACTCATTATCTTTAGATGGTGCCTAAAACAGTAGAGCAGTGTCAGGAGACGCGGTACACGGTATATAACATTTACATCTATATAATATATACATTAATTAATATCTACATAATATAAATGGATCAGGTAACGTTACCTCAGAGCACAGTCTTCGTCGAAATAATGTCCATGGATGCTTGGCTTCACAGTCTGCTAAATATCTTGCTGTCAATGAATGAACACACAGACCTCGTGCTGCTGTAAACTGCGCAGTTTTACTATGATTCAGAGTCTCTGTGCATGGAAACAGCGGCGGTCTCCTGACACAGCGAACAAGAGAGAACAAGAGCGCGCTTCTACTCAGTCCAGACATCTTATATTGTGCAAAAAATGTATTTAAAACCTACGTGAAACCTTAAACGTATACACAGCATCAACACGGCATGGATCGGCTTATTTGCAGCGCAAATCCTGTTGACCTACGGCATCAGAGGACAACATGACGTCAACAACAGGCGCCTCAGAGTTTGGCAGGTCTTTCAGAATAATAGTTGAGCAATATTTTCTGTTATTATTATCAGTAGTTGTTTAAGTGACTTTGTTTAGGTATTGATAAGACTAAAGGTTCTAGAATATGGCCATAGGCTGCAAATGAAGACACTAATGCGCTCTACTATGTGAACATTCATCTAGTTTTCTTGTGAAAGCATACAAAATACCAAGAGACAAATCTTAATAAAATTTCCAGATAGTACTACTATACTATACTATACTATACTATACTATACTATACTATACTAGACTATAGTACTACTTGTGTGTATACTAAAATATACACACAATTTGAAAACACAAACACATAAATTGTCATACAAGGGACTAATCTTCAGAAAAAAAGGGAAAAGATCAAATGATTACATTGTAAGCTTTTTTATTAAGCAGAATTTTGAATGATTTTAAGAAAAAAGTGTGTAAAACAAATATTGGAGAATATGCTTTTGTATAATAAGCTAACAGTGCATGTTATTGTCGACCTGTCATTAAACTGTTAGATGTGATTCAGAAAAGAAGCATTTTAATTCAATATTGAAAAATATGAATCTTCACAACAAACAACTCCATTAGATTTAACTTTACTTTAAAAGTACAATGAAAACATGTATACTTATAAACAGTAATACTTTTTAAAGTATTAGCTGCTATAATTATGCAAACGACATTTTTCCTCTCAATTTTTCCAGTTATGCAGTGTTATTTTGTGAGTACGTTAACAGTAACATATATAGAGTTCGTCTGGTAAATAATATATCATTTATATATTTGTCTGCATTTGAACTGTGCTGTATTGTAATGCTATCGGGACTCTTATTAGAGAGGTGCAGCAGTCTTGATCTCGCGAGATTTGAGGCTCGTGCTGGAGAGACTTTGGATGGGAAGAAGTTTTCCACGGGCAGGGTCTGTGTTGATGGAGTGTTAAGGACGTTAAGGCTCAAATACCTTGTTTTACCACGTTTCGCAGTCAGGATAACGGATTTGTGTCGATTTCTCATCTACAGCACATTTTCCTCCGCGAGAGATGAGCTTTTTGTTGTAAGTATGAGTTTGTATACATGGGAACACTGGTGGCTAGTTAGCAAGCGCAGAAATACTGCTTTTGTCCCGAAGCCTCCTGTACATTATCAGTCCTGTCTCACAGCCGTCATTTATTAGTCAACGCCAACGGTAATGATAGTGAAATAAAAGCAAACAGTAGAGCCTATCACAGCAGGTTAGTAATGTTACTAGCAGTCATAACAAAACTGCAATCTTGCTAATGAAGAATAGTTAGCCAGAAAATGAGGCCATCAGCAGCTGCATAAAATTACATTTGGCTACTCACTCTTTATGACTATATTTAGATTCACACAACAGTACGGGCTGTAAATTGAGCCGTATTTGTCACCATCATGTCATTCAAGTAAACGCCATGTAGTTGTGTTTTGTGGATGGTTACCAGTAACGTTAGCCTTTTCTTTCCTTCCGTCTTAACCAAAGTTGTCTCATAATTTATTCTTTATTATGACAAAATCATATTATCATTAATAATTGATTCATAAAAATTGTAATGTCGCTTTCATGCACCGCCGTGACGTCAAAGTGTAACCAGAAAACAAGACATGTTTAGATAATCCCGCTGTAATCCCAGTGCACTGTATTTATCCCAGAGTAATAAGTCCCAATACAGCACATTTTGTTTTTAACCGCTGTTTTACTCTAAATTGTATTGTGTTGTGACTTAAAGCATATGACAAACAATAGATTTTATTTCTATGTTTAAAAGGAAAAATGGCTATATTAACTGTAGTGCATTTCTCTCTCCTCCTGCTTTCCATTGAAAATGTGATGTACTTTTGCCATATATGAGGCTGTTGAATTTTGTGCCAAGAAAAGCCCACCAATTTACAGCTGGGTAGGCAAATAAGTGAAATAAGAGGCAAATAAAAGATAAGTGAAGCTTCTTAAAGGTGTAGTTCACCCAAAAATGAAAAAAAAAAAAATGTCCTCATTTACTCACCCTTTACTTGTTTCAAAGTTTTATGAGTTTCTTTATGTTAAATCCAAAACAAGGTATTTTGAAATTTGTTGGACTCCTGTAACGATTGATTTTCATAGTATTTGTTTTTTTCTGCTATGGAAGTCAGTGGTTGCACGTCTTCAGCTTTCTTCGAAATATCTTTTTTTTTGTGTTCAACTGGAGAATGAAACTCAAGGTTTGGAACCACTCGAGGGAGAGTAAATATTGAGTACATTTTCATTTTTGGTTCTATCCCTTTAAGTAGAATCAAGTTGTTAACATTTGTTCAATCTTTTAAAAATATATTTAAAAAAATATTAATTTAAGTCTCAAAGTTTTTTTTGTTTTGTTTTGTTGCTAAAACAACATCATTATACCCTCAATCAGTTTGTACTGCATCTTGTATGGGATCACCTTTGCATACCCTGAAAAAAATGCAACTACATGTCACCACGATGTGGAGCGCAAGATCTGTGATTGGTCTGCTTGGTAGTGGTGATGAGTATATGTGGGGTCGAGAGATGTGGGAGCAGAGTAAGGCTGGTGGCAGAGTGTTAAACAAGTGTAGAGTCCTGCAGAGGAACTTAAGATACTTTTGTTTTGTGTTTACTTTTTCATTAAAGTTGTTCAATGTTCTTATCGATCACTCAACCAGAACTGTAAATCGGGCTTTAGTCTGTAGTTCATCAACAACATCTATAAAACATCAACCTGAGTCAAGGAAATGTCATTAGGGGTAAAAGATAATGTCATTTTGGGATCGTCACATAGCTGTTCTTGCCTTCTTAATTGTTGCTGAGCCCTTTAGTTCACCTGTTGTTACTGGTCATTTCCAGTTAGTATCTTTTATTGTTTGCTGTGTAAACTTTGTCCTGTTTATGTCTAAACAGGTGGATGTATTGAATAAAGCAGCTGTTGACCTGAAGACAGGTTCACTTTGATGTATTGAGAGAGCAGGAAAACTATATCTGAGAGAATGCTTTTTTTTCTAAAACAGTACCATATGTGGTTTATTCTGCTTGTAAAAGTAATAAGAATATTTATTTGATTAATAATGGTATTTTTAACATTATTTTTATGTTATTTATTAATATATTTTCTAAGTTTTTTGTCTTTGCAGGCTCTAGTTGAAAAAAAATTAAATTCTATCATCATTTACTCACCTCTGAGTTCCAAACTAAAAATATATTTTGATAATAGGCAAAAACAAATACCATGGAAGTCAGTGGTTACAGGTTACAGAACAAATAAATTTTTTTTTTTAACTGTTTCAAAACAAGTCAAGGGTAATAAAATCATGACAGAACTTTAATTTTTGGGTGAACAATCCCTTAAGGTTGAAAAACGTAGAAGTTCCAGTAAGTATGAAAGGTGAAGGTGAAAAAAAAAAAAGTCCTCTCATCCAACTAGTCATCCATCCAGCAAATGTGTTGCAATGCAGACAGCATGTACCCAGACAGGCTTAAGAATTCATGCCTACTCTTGTCATACATATCCTTTTCAGAAAGATGTTTAGTGAGAGACCAAGATGACACAAAGTGCATTCTGTTTGTTTTCATTATTTAAAAGTATATTCTAATAAAATAAATGCAGATTGATTACAGTTTTGAATAATGTTTTACTATTGTCTGTAAAGTGAAAAAGGACTATTATATGTTCGTTCACATGCAAATTGCAGACCTTTTTGCCTGCTTCTATCTGAAATCAACTTACATTTTTTTCAGAAATTATTTATTATTTTGTATGGTAGTGCACAAATTTAAGCACCAAGCTGATATAGAAAATATATTGGATGTATTTGGTTGGGGTGGGTCTTTTCGAAGGGACAATTATCAATCATTAACATGTTTGTTGAAACCGCACTGACATGATTACACAGCCATTATGTTCTAGGTTTGAAATAAGAATTAGGGCGAATAATTAGTTTAATCACGTAATCATACAATTCATAAAATCTGTAATATCCTTAAAAACTGTAGAACGATTATAAGCATTTTAAAATGTCATATTATCCAATTACAGTTTTTTTTTTTAAATTACAGTCCTAATTAAGATTACATGTGATTAGTTACAAACTACCCAGCATTGTTGGGTAGAGAAGTAATTTTTGTTTCAGTGTTTGTTAATAGCATTCATCAAAGCCTGAACATCCTGCACTGTTACAGTACTCTCCTGTCGTTCACAGTGGAAGCCGCTCGTCAAAGACGTTCAAGCCAAAGAAGAACATTCCGGAGGGCTCACACCAGTACGAGCTGCTGAAGCATGCAGAGGCCACGCTGGGCAGCGGAAACCTGCGCATGGCCGTCATGCTACCCGATGGAGAGGACCTCAATGAATGGGTGGCAGTCAATAGTAAGGATGTGACTTTAATCTGGGGATGAAAAAAACCTGTCTGCATCCTCACTGTGTGTCATATAACTGAAATGTACCCATGTATCTACATATGTATATATATATATCTATAAATCTAATATATATATATATATATATATATATATATATATATATATATATGTATGTATATATGTATATATATATATGTATATTTATACATAGAGACAGTGGGTTTTTCTTAGATAATTGGCCTCAGGGACAGAGGGCTGAAAACACTCTGGCAGCTCTGATGTTGCTATGGTTTAGGGTTTCATCTAATTGCCGGAGCTCATGAAATATTGGGTGTACCCAACTTCTGCTATATAATTACAGCACAGTTTTCCAAATCCCTTGAGGTTTTGATGGAACTGCACGGGGCAGATATTTTTCTTTTTTCTTATAAATTTATTTCACGCAGTCTTTAAATGATTGAAGATGTTTGGATCGGGTTGTGCTATAATAATGTTTCATTGCTTGTAGCTGTGGACTTCTTTAACCAGATCAACATGCTGTATGGGACCATCACAGATTTCTGCACTGAGGAAAGCTGCCCACTAATGTCTGCTGGACCTAAGTGAGTATTAGCAAAGATCATTTTTAGCAGTATACCACTTTTCAAGGTTTTAGGTAGGTCAGAATTTTGAGTGAAGTACAAAACAAAAAGACCAACTCAATGCATTCTAGCTAAATATGTAAATCTGTTAAATTATATAAATATCTGTAATCTGTAAAATATAAATATATAATATCTGTTTTCACTTGTTTCTCATTTTTTATGCAGATATGAATATCACTGGGCTGATGGAACCAACATAAAAAAGCCAATTAAATGTTCAGCTCCAAAGTACATTGATTACCTGATGACTTGGGTCCAGGATCAGCTCGATGACGAGACCCTTTTCCCTTCAAAAATAGGTGTGCTGCTCCTTAAATTTGTTGTGCATCATTGAGAAATTTGCTATTCATTTTCTTCATAAAACTCATATTGATTAGGGAGTGAATTGTCCACACGGTGGCGCCTTTGAAGCATCAACAAAACAAAAATTCAGTCTTTTTAAGAAAAAAAGCTACCACATCTGCAGTATCAGTACTCTTGTGGTTATTGTTTCCACAATTTTCATCTGCTTGGATACTAGAACAGATTTTAATGTTGTATATTGTGTGATATTGTAGGTGTTCCTTTCCCAAAGAACTTCATGTCGGTGGCCAAGACCATTTTGAAGAGACTCTTCCGTGTTTATGCTCACATCTACCACCAGCACTTTGAATCTGTTATCCAGCTGCAGGAAGAGGCGCACCTCAACACCTCATTCAAGCACTTTATCTTCTTCGTTCAGGTGTGTGTACTTTGTCACTGAAACGTGAGTCTGTGTTTGGCTGGGCGGTTTAGCTTATCACAAGATGAATGTGGTGCTTAAGGACTGTGACACACCACACAGACATCAAAAAACTAGTTTTGTCTAGTCCAAGATAAGCGCAGCTTTTTTTTGAACGCATCACATAGCCACACCACAGCCGACTGCAAACTATCCTGTGCACTCTATATTTTTCATTTGAAAAGAGAAACCAAAACTCTGACTTAAAATGTGCAAAACATACACAAACTGTGCTTGCTTTTTGAATTTGAATCGTTTATCACTTTCTTTACTCTATGTGGCTCATGTTATAAATATACTAGTGTATTGAATTGCAAATTCTGATTGGCTTATTTAGATTTCCTTTTATATTTATTTTTTAATAAAAACAAGAAAAATATATAAAATGAGTAAATGAACAAGGTGCTTATTTGCTTTATCAGAAGCTATGATTTCAAAATGTGAAGTAAAAACATAATGATCCAACTTCAGCTTTGGGAATTGAATTATTCTAACTACAAAACAAAAACAAAAGACAAATGCAGATTCACACTTTTCCAGCAGGTGGCGCTTGGTTAGCGATGTAAGTAAAGCAGCTTTGTTGGTATTTTAAATGTATTATTCAGAGATCATTTAAAAAGGAAATACTATTTGAACTTTTCTGAAGACAGTGGGTTCCCCTTATGAATACTATCTGTGTAAAGCGATATTAAAATTAGTGTTTTTGTCATACAACTGAAAAATTTTTCACCACCCAGTGGTCAAGCTAGCAAGATGTAGCTAGCAAAATGTAGACTGTAGTAATGAACGGTGATAATAACTTAAGACTGATCAGGAGAACCACTGACGGTAATACGCGGTAGTTATTATTGTGTTAGGGGCTTGATTACCCATTGCATCATTGAGCAACCATTTTAGCCCCGCCCCCAAAAATGCTGAACACAAAATTGAAAATACGGTTTAACTCCACAATTTAATACTACATACTTCAGTGTTTGTAATGTGTTTTAGCAATACATTTCTAACATTTATAATGTGTTTAGAAAAAAAGTCTCAGAATTCTCTTTACATAGACTTTAATAAAACCTCCCACCTCAATTCAATATTTAGAATTTTCTTCCAGTATGTGCATATACGAGATGCACATGTATATTGAATAAAGCCCACTTATAGTACATTGTTTACTGTAACTTTATATAGATTTTCACTGATGAAATGAACATCCTGTTAGTTTTTTCAGACTTTTAGAAAAGTATTAAACTGCAAATGATTGCTTAAACATAAGTTATAATCACAACTGCCCTAAAACAAAAGCCTTATCCATACAGTATTTTTATGTAATGTTGAAAACATCACAGAATTACAGTATTTGTTTAGTTTGTTAAAGGGATAGTTCACCCAAAAATGAAAATGTAATCACTATTTACTCAACCTTAAGTGGTTTCAAACCTGTTTGACTTTCTTTCTTTTGTTGAACACTAAAGAAGATATTTTCAAGAAAGCTGTAATCATTGACTTCCATAGTAGGAAAATCAAATACCTTGGTAGCTAATCGTTACAGGTTTCTAGCTTTCTTTAAAATATCTTTTAAAGTAAAAGAAACTCAAACATGTTTGGAACAAGTGAAGGGTGAGCAGAATTTACATTTTTGGCTGAACTATCCTTTTAATGCTCATGTTTTCGCCTTATTACAAAACTAAAAACTGATTTCTGCCTGGTCAATCGGTGCATGTCTTTAAGCCTGTCTCTTCTTCTGTGTTTTATTTCAGGAGTTTAATTTGATTGATCGGAAAGAGCTTGCACCCCTTCAGGAGCTGATTGAGAAGCTCACGTCCAAGGACAGATAAATCTGCTCCTCCAGTCAGCATCTTTGCTTATTTCTCTGTACAGGCAGCCTGGCTTTGTTCTCTCTGTGTTTGACAGGTGTGTGGGAACATTTTCCTTCAAGAGTTAGAAAAGGCTGACTCCAAAAACAACCCTTGATAAGCCACAGCTCCACCATAGGTCAAGGTCATAGTGGAATTAAACTGCAGTCCTTCTGACGTCGTCTCAAACACGATCTAAGTGCCTGATATGTCCACTTTCCAAATTGCTATCGTTTGTATAAAAAGCACTACCACTGCTATAGAAACTTCTTTATGATTATGCTATTGATTTCTTCTAGGAGTATGTTGATAATTAGTGGTATGTTAGCTTTTTCCCTCTTAATGGATTTATTTAGAAGGTCATAGATTTAAAAATAATGAATGGAGCAACCACTGATTTTTCACAGAGACGAAGTTAAAGAAAGTCTTGGCTTCTTCTAAGAACTCATTTTAGCTGTTCCCAGTGTCTTATGACATGTTGGGATTTCCGTTATCCTTTTCTGTAGTTGAAATGCTTTATTTACTTCAGATTATATCCAGTTTTTCACTCATTACTGAAGAACATTATGTTCAGTTTGCCTGCCAATGCTTTACACTACCTTTACTTTTGAAAGAGTACTTTTGTTGGTGAGCCCGTTTTCACAGATTCATTCCCAGAGTAAAGGGTTTGCCTGCTGGAAGCTGGGATGAAATTAGCTGACTATGCAAGATCTGTATGTCCTATTTGATCATCCTTTCATACACTATAAAATACAACAAGCTTTTACATTGTGCCGTTTCTGTTCATGGATGTGGAATTCATCCACTTTTAATTGCATAAACCACATTAAACGCAATAAGATTTCTTCCCCCTTTAGATCTTAACTCAGACTCACCCAATCTCTATTGGTGTTTCAAAGATTCAGGATAAAGATAAATTGAAACATTAAATGCATGTTGAATAACATCTGCGATAGATTTGATAATAGCTTCCCCTTATTCCACACACGGCAGTTGTATTGCAGACAAAATAGTTGTTAATTTTCACTATATGTGTATACATTTGGTCTTCATGAAGTTTCACCACATGAATGTTGTTATTATTTTTGTTGTTGTTGTTGTTGTTATTATTATTATTATTATTATTATTATTATTATTTGGAATGTTACAGAAATTGTTCTGAATTAACCACAACTAAAAGGTTTCTCAGAGATTTCTACGTCTTTTCACATAAGAGATTATGTGACAGATGGATGGTTATGGACAGATGTAATAAACATTTTTGATGGCAAGTTGTAAATACTGTAAACAAAAAAGGTATGCAATTGGATAATGAGATGTGTAACTTGCTGAACTTTTGTGGTACAATGCTGAATACTGTTTATAGTATAATAAACCAGTTTGAACAAAACCTGGTTTTGTGTTTTGTTAATTCTACAAAGCAACAGTAATTGCAGTTTTCTTAAATTGTATTAATTGTTTTAATTTCTTAGAGTGAAATTGTAAAACATGTTAAAAAAGCAATTAATGCATGTCCGTAATTTTTTTTATGCAACAGTTCAACATGAAATATCATAATTATTAATCAAAATCATATATCCCAACTTATTATAAAACACTTAAAATTTACAACTTAAAGTGAGGTTTTAACTTGAGAATAAAGTTGCCTTAGAAATGGCTTAATTAAAAAAAAAAGAAAAATACACTTTACAATGGACATACAGTGTTGTTTTATTACAAATACATATTTTAAAACATTTGAAAGCATCAATTTCTCATTGAAACATAAAAAGCATTCAAACTCCTCCTGGAAGTAAAAGCAAATTAATTAGTTGACACATTTCTAATCATGCTTTTTAAAAGACTAGCATTTTGGTAACAAGACTGAAAAACCACTGCATATCTTCCACTTAAAAAAAAAAAAATTAAGTTAACTGAAATAGATCAGTACAGATTTTGAACAGTTAGTTACGTCTCACTAAATTTAGTTTTGAAAAATTAAAGTTTTATTTGGAAGAGTTCCGAAAGCAAATGTCATCCATTCATTGCTGTGCCATGGCCTATTTATTACTACATATGCACGCACACAATTGTAAAAAGCAGTTTTCATCAGTGCACGAAGCAGCAGGGAAAATACTGAAGGAGTTAACAGCAGTAACGTCGTAATTTGTTTGGCATAATTTTAACGTTTTGGTATAATTTAAACGTAATTTAATGGCACTAAACCGCTATTTTTATAAATATATTTTACATTCTACATTGGACTGTAAAGAAAGAAATAGATGTAAAACATTTAGTGAGGAACTTATGTAATTCTTCATAGCCATGTTCAAGTCTGATACTGAGCTAAATTTGGACCAAATCCAAAGGACAAAATAAAAATTATTAATCAACGTAGTTATTGGGGCTAAATTTGGACCTACGATGGCCAAAACAAAGACCACGTCGATATTTGGTCTATGTTTGGACCAAATCCGACGGCCAAAACAAAAA
>CAIGQV010019084.1:88749-101139 GCA_903798115.1 Danio jaintianensis
CACGTCGATATTTGGTCTATGTTTGGACCAAATCCGACGGCCAAATACAGACCAATTTTCGACGTCGATATTTGGGCTAAATGAAGTCTATGACGGGCCGACGTGATTTAGCCCAAAAAACGACGTCGAAATGACGTCTCGTGCTGGGTGGGTGGGAATGCTGGGTGGGAATGCACTCTTCATGAGAGAGAGTAAGAGTTAAGTACTTTACATAAAACGTAGGCTACTTTTATTTTAATCGTCGTATGGCCTTTCCCATAACCTCTCCTTTAATCAAAGATATGTTTTACAAACTAAGCAGCACAAGGTCATAGTAGTCACGTTTGGGTGTAACAATGTGCCATGTGGAGACAGCAATTTAAACGTGTCAGTCAACTTTAGTCATGTGTGGTCATAATTTGGTTCGTCTCTCACTTCTGCTGGGTTATTCATTTTCTTGTCCTGTAAAAACTACATTGTGTGTCTATCATCACAAATCATTCAACAGATCATAAAGTATATGATTATAATTAAAGGCCCGCTTTTCCATTGTTCCTTTCAATCTCCATAACCATAGCAACGCGAGCCGAGCTTCAGTCATTTTACATATGCAGATATAAAAGCTCACAGAACAGGGAGACAAAACATCTGTGAATAAAAAACGGAATCATTCAAACACGAGTCCTCACTGGCCTTTTACTCTGGCGCCGAATTTACACAATAAGGTCTGCAAAATGACACAAGTAGCGGCGACTACAAAATGACCGTGTAAAATCTTTCCCAGATTTCATTTTTTTTAAATTTTTTATAAAGGTCATAGATTTCTATGGAGCTGATTGTTAAGGGACAGAGATTCGGTAATAAGAATCTTTCTGAAAGATTTGCTTGAAAAGGGCTAGTCTCTGTACTGAGCTATGGACGTTGTAATGTCATCATGAATTGATGGGATCATGCGTTTTCTTGACGTGAGTTTTGTTAGGTGGAACCAAACCCAGAGTTTTTCTTTCCCAGCTGAATTTCAAAGAAAATGAAGACAGACATCCTCCTTTAGTCTAGTGCGGAATTATTATTTTTATTATTTTACCAGTTGTGTTTTTTTTTTTTTAAATCTATCTGTCTATTCACAGGTAAAATCTAGGCTATCTACAAAGCAAACTTTTCCTCCTTACTTGCCGTGACCGGTTGTGTAATCTTGTGAATTCAGTAGTATTACTGGAAATGTAAGTGTTTGTCAGACATGTCGCATGCTGTTTGTTGATGGATTTGACTCCGTAACTTAATCTTGGCAGCGTTTTTATATTCAGTCTTTTTTATTTTGTTTATTCCTCGAAGGTCTGGTTCCATGCCAGCTCACTGTCTGCAAAGAGCATCTCACTTTTTCTTGTATTTGATTTTGATCTTTAGAATTTATTTAAAAGGATATTGAAGAGACTTATAAAATTGCTTTTGTAATCCATCTGATGTGTAGTCTCTGCATTATTTATTTTGCAGGAGTCTCAACATGAATAGGATTCAGTTTACTAACAAAACATAATGGTTGTTTGACATCTCTTTATTAAATATCTTATTTCTTTCACCAACACAATATCAGGAACATTTAATAAAACCAAATGTTCAAGTAAAGAAATCTGGCATTGAAAAAATAGTTACACACTGTACCAAAACTGCATTTGTAACAAGCATGTGACATTTAAGGTAATGTAAATTGTAGTATTTCACAATTTACCGTTTACTAAATATGTCAACACAATTCTTCAGAAATAAGACAAAATGCTGATTTGGCACTCAAAAAGCATTTCTTAATGATTAAAACAAATCTGTTGCTTAACATTTGTCTGGTAACAATGATGCATTATTTTCAGGATTATTTGATGAAAAAATGTTAAGAAATAGGGGCGTCACAGTGGCGCCATGGGTAGCACGCTCGCCTCACAGCAAGAAGGTTGCTGGTTTGAGCCCCGGCTGGGTTAGTTGGCATTTCTGTGCGGAGTCTCCCCGTGTTGGTGTGGGTTTCCTCTGGGTGCTCCGGTTTCCCCCACAGTCCAAAGACATGCGGTATAGGTGAATTGAATAAGGGCTGCATGGTGGCGCAGTGGGTAGGACGTTCGCCTCACAGCAAGAAGGTCGCTGGTTCGAGCCTCGGCTGGGTCAGTTGGCGTTTCTGTGTGGAGTTTGCATGTTCTCCCCGTGTTCGCGTGGGAACCTCCGGGTGCTCCGGTTTCCCCCACAAGTCCAAAGATATGTGGTATAGGTGAATTGGGTTGGCTAAATTGTCCGTAGTGTATGTGTGCGAATGAGTGTGTATGGATGTTTCCCAGTGATGGGTTGCAGCTGGAAGGGCATCCGCTGCGTAAAACATATGCTGGATAAGTTGGCGGTTCATTCCGCTGTGGTGACCCCAGATTAATAAAGGGACTAAGCCGAAAAGAAAAAGAAATTAATTGAATAAGCTAAATTGACCGTAGTGTATGTGTGTGTGAAAGAGTGTGTATGGGTGTTTCCCATTGTTGGGTTGCGGCTGGAAGGGCATCCGCTGCGTAAAACATATGCTGGATATGCTGTGGTGACCCCTGATTAATAAAGGGACTAAGCCGAAAAGAAAATGAAGGCATGTTAAGAAATAACAGCATTTATTTGAAACAGAAATATCTGGTAACATAAGTGTCATTTGTTTTTACTCAATTGAATCCCTGAATTTTGTTCCAAGTTTCAGAATAATATAGAAGTACTTTTGCCTTGTTTTTATGGCTTCCACAAATGAGACCAAATTAAACTAATACACATGTCAATATTCTGACAATTTCAATGGACATCAGGTCAAAACAGTTTTACTGCAAAAACTGTATACCAACATGAAATTAAAAACAATATAATACAAATAGTTAATATTTACTTGAAGTTTTCTCTGAAGGTTGCAAACTTGGAAAAATAACATTTTAACTTTAATTTTGCTGTTTTTCAAATACTCTGCACATTATTAGAACCCACTGTCCATTATGAAAGGATTATTGCACTTCAACGTAGGCATCAACGTTAAATGCCACCTCTCTCTATATCTTACACAATTCTCATTCTGACTTGTGGTCTGACAGCATATCTCACCAGCACTGATGACATCCACATTGTTCTTGGACATCCTGTTTCTGTGGTACACTTCCTTGTAATAGTGCATGATGACTTTGTAAGCCACTGGTGTTGTCTTTTCTTGTAATTTTTACATGATTATAACTGTCTGCTTAATAACCTTTCTGATATTGTCATTTCCCATCTTATCCATGCTACCAGTTAAAACACAAGATGTTCCTAAATGTCAGGCAAGAAAAGGGCAACTGGGCATAAGAGGGAACTGTACAGTCTCATTTTTGATGTTTTTGCAGATGTTGATATAATGTGAACTACAGCTTCACCGCCTCTTTTAATTAGCTTGGATCAGTTCATATTATATGGAAATATAAATGCTGGAAACTGGATCCTCCTTTTTTGCCAGGAGCACAACGAACACACCATTATACAAACAGTAATTTGTAGTTTATTAGTTCCTTTAAAGCATATGTAGTGTTTGTTGGCATCTACTTGTCAATGACTAATGATGCAAATCTTGACACATGCTTGATTTTGACATTAGATCTTCCACCCACTGTAAGCACTTGAGCCAGGTTTGCAGACTTTCACACAGACACGCTTTCAGGAGTTTTGTGGTGTTTTCTCAGTCAAGCTTGACTAAAACTGGCACCACTTCAAGTGCGAATCATGAGGCTCATGAGCGAAGACAAACAAACATGCCTTTCTTATCAGCATATGTACCCATTTGGTTTATCTCTGTGATAATGAAAGCATGGCAGTGTTTATTGTATGGAAGTATGCTGATCAACTAAGCGATCTGAGTTATTTCTATACACATTTATGCACAATGTACTGTATTGTGCCCTGCTTTCCTAAATGTTTTTGATCCATATTTAAAGTGAACTTTCATCACAGAAAGAATACTACAATATGTGCACTGTATATGAGGATTATGGGACTTCAAAAACACAATATACATTGTATGGCAACATGGATTTGAATGACTAGACGCATTTAAATGACTAGACGATGAGACCCATGTCACATAAAGCTTCTGTAAACTGTTAAAGTGGACACATAAATCAGTTTAACAATAGATAGGGGAGCTGATTATTGTTCCTGTGTGTGGCAATGTTTCTGAATGTATGCAGTCATTAAGTTGGGATGTCTGCTCAAGTGGGTGTAGACGTTGTGAATAAACAGGCCAACATACATTTCATTTTTGAGAATTAACTAGAAGGATCAGATCTGCTGTTGCAACATGCATGGAAATTGTCTATGTGTGCATTGTGTCAGTGAGTGACCTTAAACATGTAAATCCGCCTCTAGTTCTCTAGAAAGATGAACACACACTGTTTCATGTTTGATTTCCTTTCAGTCGATCATATTCCTTTCCTAACACATCATAGTATCCTGGTTAATGATGAGCTGTCAGGAGATAATTTTCCAAATTACCCCACTTGTAATCACCTCTTCAAAGGTGCTAACTGGCTGCTCTTTTCTCTTTTTATCTTCTGGCTATTGTTTGAGAGTTGATTGAACAGGCACCATGTTAGCTATTTTGTGCTTTTTGTGTGCAGTTCTTCAGTTTAAGCCCTGCTCACACTGTGGAATTTCAGCCAAGATTTGGTCGTCTGAGACAAATTTGGGAAATCCTTTAAGATTCCTGAAATCTTAGGCTAAAATCTGTGATCTTTGTTCATTAGTTTGACATGTTCATAGACAGTTATGGCAGTGTCATAAAATTTTAAATACTTTCCTGCAGTGAGGCCACAGCTGCGATGAGCGTCAAACCCAGAACCAATAGGAGCACTAAATCTGATGACGCAATCTGCACGACAACTTTAAATAGTTATAAAAAGTTTTTTTTTATTCCTGGTTTTATTATTGAGGCAAGCTGTGTACAAAATTGCCACTACAGATTGTTTATGTTTGCTGTGAGGTATCATTTCAGAACACGGAATAGTGAAAGTGTCACAGATGGATGACATCAAACTCCAGGTGAGTTTTCTTCCGTCTTTGGCGCGTCTTCTGGTGTGTTCCAAACTAGATATATTGCCCTCCGAAGGGCACTTTGGAATTAAAAAAATCATGGTGTCATATTGTAGTGTCACTCTAAACAGAAGTGATCAAAACTAGCCACTTTGAAGATCCCTTTGGAATGAAGGAATTTGAACAATACAACTGATGGACACTTAGGGAAATTATCCTTTGAGCAAGGAAGCTGTTTGGTGTCACACACTGGACTTAATTTAGAAGGGCTTATTCCTATGTTCTAATCCTGAAGGGATTAGGGCATAGGGATGAGCCCTTTAGATTGGAATCCACCCTTCAGTGTCATCAGTCTGACATTATGACAGCTGAGATCTTACATGGGAGCCATGTTCGTGGTGACATTCTACAATCATTTAGGATTATTAAATATTGCACAGTGTGAGTGTGGATGTTACCATGCAGAGCCAATTTCTATGGGCCCTTAGCAACTTTGAGAGGGGGCCCTTGTGAGTGTGTTAATAAAAATCTCAAGCGAGTTGAAACATTAACTAATACAACAAAAAAAGAAAATTACAAATGCTAGAATAAATTAAATAAAAAGGTGCAAATTATTTAAAGCAGAAGTGTCACACTTAGTCACTGGAGGGCAACAGCTCTGCGCAGTTTAGATTTAACCCTAATTAAACACAACTGATCAAAGTAATTGAGTTCTTTAGGCATGTTTGAAACCTATAGGTAAAGCCTTGGTCACACTTGGAGTTTGAGCATGCGAAATTCTGTCATATGACACTGTGAAAAAGGGCGGGATAAAAGTAGATGATTACACATTTATAAAGCGAGCAAATGCTCCAAATTTTTTAATGTACAGAGAGGTCACGTTTTGATCTTCTATTTGCAACGCAATCTCACAGCAATTCGTAACTTTTTGATTTAGTGGCTAATTCGTATGAATTCATACAATCTAATTCGTACAATTTAGTACGATTTGCTCATCACCCAATGACGGTTTGGTTTAGGGGTGGGGTTGGGTGCCATGCCTCCTTTTTAAAATCATACAATTTTGTAAGACTGAACTCGTATGAATTCGTACAAATTCACTAAACTGACAAAACATAAAATATTTCAGTTTTCTCGTGAGATCAGGCTGTCTATTTGTCTCACGCAATCATGTGATGTGATTACGCATGTCAGAGTTCACCAAGCTTGAACTCTGGAATACAGCGACATGCGAAACTTGTCTTACGAGCTTGTGTTTCCGTATTGCTGCATTTGCATGCAAATTACTGAAAGTCTATTGGGCAAAAATTGTGGTGTGACCACAGCTTAGGTTTGTTGAACAAGGCTTGGAACTAAACTGTGCAAGGCAAACTCCACTGTGCAAACTCCTCTGATTTAAAGGGATAGTTCACCCAAAAATCTAAATTTACTCACCCTCAAGTGGTTCCAAACATTTATGAATTACTTTCTTCTGTCAAACACAAAAGAAGATATTTTGAAGAAAGCTGAAAACCTGACATTTGCATTAAGCTGATCTAAACTAAACTGAACTGGACTTCCACAGTGACATCTATACTAAACTGAACTAAAACAGCTTCAATTTAACTAGAACTACACCAGCATTCTACACTATTCTTCTGCCTGCCTGCCTGCCTGAATGTCCCACAATTGGATGGCTTTTTATTCTCTATTCTTCATCTATGTTAAGCCACTTTTACACAATCTACATTGCAAAAAGCACTATGGAAAAAAGATGAATTGAATTAACATTTACTCCTTTACTGTCACCCAAACTTTTGAGTTCACACTTATATATTATATATATTTTGTCAAGATTCAGGTTTCGATAATTAGTTTGATTTTTTTCATAAACTTAAAGCATCCCATCTCTGCAAAGGTGACATTTAAAGGCTTAGTTCACCCTTGAATGAACCCCCCTGAGACCTTTGTTTGTCTTCAGAACATGAATTAACATATTTTAGGTAAAATCTGAGAGCTCCCTTGTGTGCCATATACAGCTATAGTCCAGACTCATTCAAAGTCCAGAATAGTACCAAAAAACATTATTCAGTGGTTCAATCTGAATATTATGAATCTATAAGAATACTCTGTGCACATAAAACAAAACCAACGACTTTATTCCATACTTTCTTCTTTTCAGTGTCAGTTTAGGGCAAGCATTTACAAGCTTTTTGCACTGATGTACAGCCAAAAGAGAGAGATAGACCGATAGTGTGACCTTACTTTCTGTATTGTTTATTGTGTTTTTGTACATTTTGTAAGTAAATGCATTTGCATGTACTCAAAATTCTCTGTTGAAGTTATATGTGAGCTCAAAAAATGTGTAAAAAGTGTTGTTGGCTGTTGTAAAAAACCATGAAAGCAAGTACATTGAGGTTACACGCATCACCTAACAGTTAGACCCACAAACAACTTCACTTTAAAAAGGAAATAGATAGAGGATGGGCCGATTGACTTAATACTTGTTTGTTTTTTATTGTCTTATGATTTTTACATTAGACTATAGATCGTGTTGTACTGGTTATGCAGTGGTGTGGGGGAATGCCATAAACACATACCGATGTTCTGGAAAGAACATGCCGTTATTCTCCCCCCGCAGAAGGTGGACTCATAGGAACCATCCCTGCACAGTAGGAAAGCAGATAGGAAAGAGGCCTGAGTAACATGGTCTGCCCTTAACTTTTTAGACAAAACATTAATCAAACATAATATGGTCACAGACAAATGAAAGCTACAAATATCATAAAAATGTCAACCAGAGTACAACACAAGCCGTAAATATTGCCACATTTAACTAATTTCATCTGACCCAAAATCTAAACAACATCCATTTAACTGTCAATCTGGGGACAAATGATTATAAATCTGACTGTAAAGCAGTCACTGAAAACCATTGTAAAATGTCCATCACTGTTCTCATAAATTTCATCATAAAACGTAATCGACAAACTGTTAATCACAGGGTAACATCAAGTGTTTTTAAATTATAGACATAAATTAAGCAATAAATCATCATTTTGAGACATGGGATAGGATAACATTGCTCCCTAGGATGACCAGATTTGAAATTGAGTATAGGGAGATTACAGACAGCCGCTTCTTTCTCATATTTGTTTTAAGTTTAGAGAGGAATCTCTCACAATCGCAGATGGATACGGGCAGGGTTACATCTGCCTGTCCATTTGAATTTAGTATTATTAACTGGCAGGCTTGACTCAAAGTCACCATGACCTGACCCAATCACATTTCTTTATATATACATATATTTTATATTACCTCTGTATATGCCATATTTTTATATGTATCACATAATATGTCACATTATATGTCATATTCCTCTCATTTGCCAGTATATGGGTAGAGTTAGGGTTTATAGTAGGATTACGAATTCAGGGAGTATGTGCATTATTTGGAAAGGGTGCATTTTTTTTCGGCACAACAGTTTGTTACAGTTTCTGGTTTGTTATATCTTCAATCTCTTCTTGAAATTCTGATAGTCAACTCAGAGAAGCTGTCAATCACAATGACACACTTTTTTTATGATATCAAATTACTAGTTAAAACTCACAAAATATGGCATCACAAAAATCAACAATTGAACATATATCAATGTGATGATATATAAATTAGAGTAAATACTTACACTTCTAAATTTTTTGTCACTTTGTAATGTTATATTTTCACAATTTTAAATATCACTCTTATTTTCTGTTAGTCTACATTAATGTGATTTGACATGCTGAGTAGTTTATAGAAACAAAGTTAACTCTATATATATTTTTACTTTTCTGTCAAAAAGAGATGGACCAGGCAAAAACCCTTATATCATTCCTTCTCTGTTATTGTTTGACTTCTGAATCTCCATGGAAATTCAACCAAGATGTTTTTGACCCCCCCTCAATAGGAAAGCCAATAGGTGAAGACTTTTATGTCTCCTTTGTCTTTGAAATCCCCCACAAATCATTCCAGTTCCACAAAACAGCAATGAACAGATTTCTCTGAGCCTGCCAGAGGATAAAAGTATAAGCGAGATCAAAGAATTTATAGCAAGGATTGATCTTCGTGTGTATACTGCATGGAGATTTACTTTTTGTTATTGACTTTTTATTTGTTTTCTTCCATCCCGACAGCATATTTTACCCACTTTTTAAAGAACTTGCCCTTTTTATGTATTTAACCATTTATTTCAAAGCTTCAGCCAGTCCTAAATGTGACAACATTACAGTGGTTCAGTTAATGATATACTGTACATGTTCTTCACTGCAGTAATGAGCAGGAAAAGCCCTGGGCTGGTGTGAGGTTCAGTGATAATGACCTCAGACGATTTGCAGCACCCAGTGTGAGACAAACTGCTGTTTTTTTTAAGAGGGTCAGGGACTCCCAAGTTAACTTATACACTTACGCCTTTTTTTCTTATATATTTTTAGAAGAAGAGCCATGAAAAAACTTTCATAATTATGCCAGCTTTCTACACTTGACAAGATAATTACGTTGGGCATGATATGAACGTATCAATTGTACAGTTTTTTTTTTTTTTTTTAACAAGTACAGTCTTATAGGTGCCTCTGAGCCTGCTATACTATGGATGAACCTGAGATACCTATTTATAAAAAAAAAATACATGGAAATGAACAAGAGCTCACAAGAAAACATTCCTTGCTTTATCTAAGAATGTTTTATAAACCTACTGTCTGACAGTTTATCTTAATAATGAACACCTGATGGTCTGTGGCCTTCAGCAAATCAATGATGTATAATCATTTCTCAAGAATACGAGAGAGGCACTAAGCTGAAGAAATACTCCTGAACCCCAAGAGCAACAATCTTTGTGATGACAGGAACTCAAAATGAGAAGCACGCTCTCAGAATAACATCTGCACATCATTATAATAATCTGCTAGTGAATGCTTGCCCACCTGTGAGTGCAGTGTTGCGCTCCTTTATCAAAATTAACCATGTTTTGTTTTTCTCTTTTTGTATTGAGTGCCATTTGTTTTTTCACAGTTGAACTACAAATGGCATGGTTAAACTATGGTTATTGTAGCAAAACCATTGTTAATTTGTGGTCACCATGATTTAACTAACCCTGTTTTTGTTGTTGTTGTTGTAATAAGTCAATTTTTATAAGGGCTCTGATAATATTACTCTATTAAAATAAACATGCAGTTTTAACTTAATGAAGAATCAACAAACAATGATTTTCGGAAAGAGACACGACATTAACCTTCCCATTCCAGTTGTCTCGTGATATACTATGTAGTCAGACATATTTGTCAGATCATTTATTTTGGTTAGCTTCTAAATTCAAACCGGAAAAGCGAGCATGTCAGAATGGGACTCCACATAAATTATCCATTATTTCTATCTGAGATATCTCTGTACATTTGTCGTATAATGTGATGTAATGTGAGATGTACAGATTAAGTTTATTTTTAAATAAAACGCATCTGTAAAATTTGTGGCAGTTCATTCCGCTGTGGCGACCACTGATAAAGCAGGGAATATGCTGAAGCAAAGTGACTGAGACTGTAAAATTTGTGGTAAAAATGGCAGCTGTGGTTGACAGAACATTACTGTAAAATACAGTAACAACATTTTAGGCTTAATGGATTGCACTCATATTTACAATAAAAAAAATACATGAATAGGGACAGAATGTCAAGTACTGCCAATTTTTGAAAATCCAATCCTATCATGTTTATTGAATGTAAATGTTACACCAAAAGGCAAGGTCAGTTATCTTGATTCAACTTAAAAAATAAGACTAATTTTTCATTTGAATTTTTTAAATGTTTAATTTTCAGTGCAAAACAATTTCTCTTGCTTGACAGAGGCATTTTGCACCACAACTGTAGTACATTGTGGTGTTTTGTGATGCAGACTTTGCTGTGTGTGTATGGATACTTCCAGCATTTACATCACTTACATGCATTACAGCATTTATCTGAAATCACAAACCATCTCAATAGTTTTTTTTTTAACTTAGTTCATGACTGATAGAAAATTATGTTTTATATAGCACGAATATGAGTATGAATGGAATTTCAACATACTACACCCATCATTATTACCGTTTTATGAACACTACGTATTTGAACGTAGGCCTACTACTTGGTTCACCTAATGTTTTTCACACACTATATAGTAGAAACGTATGTGATTTTGAATGCAGAATATTTAAAATCTGATTGAGAAATAGGCGACACAGTGGCTCACTGGGTAGCACTGTCGGCTCACAGCAAGAAGGTTGCTGGTTCAAGTCCCGGCTGGGTCAGCTGGCATTTCTGTGTGGAGTTTGCATGTTCTCCCCATGTTGGCGTGGGTTTCCTCCGGGAGCTCTGGTTTCCCCCACAGTCCAAAGACATGCTATAGGTGAATTTAATAAACTAAATAGGCTGTAGTGTACTGTATATGTTACAGAGTTTTTTTTTTTTTTTTGCAGTTCAGATTTTCAAAGGCCCAGCTGGATAAAATCTGGATATGATTGTTTTAAATTCCTGGAAGTCTAAAAATAGTAAATAGCCCTATATTCTCGTTGTTACATGTCTGTGTTGTGTCTGTGCCTGACTTGTGCTCAGCATAGCCAGAAAATACATAGTCTATAAAACAAACACAAACCCTCACCATGGCAACACACAACAAATAATAATAAACTAAACATTAATCATAAAGAAGAGCTACTCTCCCTAAAAAAGAAGACTATCAGGTATTAAGCATACTTTTATAAATATTCATAATAATAAATAAATGATTAATTGTCAAATGTTATCATGTGCAGTGCAACAGTGAATATCATATTTTATGTGCTGAACTTTTAAATTTACGCCGGATCACAGAAAAACATCAATTTGTGCAATTTGATATGCACAAATACTGTTTTTCATGAATAAACATTCCCACACTGAAGAGGTTAAAGAAAAGAAGTGATAAGTACTATACGCTACAGGTGAAAGAGTCACTTCTACAACAACATCTTCCTTTTTCCAAGCAACCCTTCAGTGAAGGCGGAATATATGGTTTTGTTTTTCTTTGAGTGCAAGAGTTTCTGTTCATGCCAGTCTATGTTCAGACATGCTTCTAAGCATAGGTCAGCACACCTGCGTTTTCTGTCTTCATATCTGATCAGTTGATATTGCCCCAGGTGTAAATTTTCCTGAAGAGGGAGAGGGAATATTCTAGGAAATCTGAACATCCTTTCGGTTTTCATTTCAAACCATACTTTTGTGGACAGAAAATATATGTATTTTATATATAGAAAAGTAGGTGAAACTGCACTGGTTTGCATTGCTCTTTCTTTCTTTCTTTCTTTCTTTCTTTCTTTCTTTCTTTCTTTCT
>CAIGQV010019084.1:101149-112305 GCA_903798115.1 Danio jaintianensis
CATTTATTCTTTGTTCTCTCGTTACACATTGATTTCATTTTGAGGTTTTTCTTCAGGATTTTTGATGCTTTCCAGTGATGTGCTTTTTGCTTTGAGTTGGAAAGCACTAATGCTGGCTTTTGGTTTCAGGTATGGTATCTTCTCGGAAAACACAAGTTTTCCAGGAACACTTCATTCCATTCCATGTCTGTCAGGACAGATGTTTGGAAGACTCTTTAGAACTTGCATGAGATTCATCCTAATTCTACAGTGATGTGATCCTAACTATTAAAATCTCTCTAAACTGTATTCTGAAGTATTTTACTTCATGTTGTTGGATTCAGATTAAAAAGGAGCAAGGATAATTCCGCTAAAGCTGCAGATCCAGGCATGGACAGTTCACACATCCTCATCATCGTTGCTTCTTTTGTAGAAGAGGCGTGGGAACACTGTTATTGGGCGAACATTTATTGTAAGCGTTTAGCCAATCACATTTGAGGATCAAAACTGAATGTGTTAAATCATTTTGTCAGTGAAAACAGTTCCAGAGACGATATATAACAAATAATCACCATAGAAAAGAATAAGCACTAAATTGTCTCTTACATAATGAAGGACAAGTCATGAAAACTGGAGGTGGAGAGTAGTATTTACTGGACGAAATGTGAAACCAGTGAGAATTTTCTGACACAGGGAAAATATGTGCTGACACATAAAAGCTGTGTTAATCATAAATACACAGTAATCTTGCATTGTTTATTTTGGATAGGCCAATATAGTGTCTTTGTAATGAACATGGTGGGAGAAAATGAGAGCAGCTGTGATTGGGAAGCTACTTTAAAACTATAGACTGGCCTGCCAAGATTGCAGGGTATACAAGCTATTGTCTGTTTGCCTCTTGTGCTTCATCTGCAAGTAATGTAAACTAAGCTTGCAAACACCACCTGAATTCTTCACTGTAGGATGTCATTGTAAAAAACATATATAGCTAAATAATAATAAAAAAAATTAGGGGCTTATTGCATGACAGTATTTTTAACCAAAAATGGAAAACTTTTTAATGCATTTTGCCTTCTCATTTTTGTGACTGAAAACACGTTAATTGAAAATGGGTAACAAAGTTTTGAAAACAATGCCATTGTCGTATCCATGTAAACACCCAAAAACTAAATTCTTTGAAAACTATGATATAAAGCATGTGTGTAAACGTGAAACTTTTTCAAAACGCTAGAGAATAACTTTTCAGTTAATTCTGGTAAGACAAATAAAGCAGGATAACAGTTTAATGATACAACAAAAACATTTTTTTATTTTTTATTTTTTGTATAATTCTAAATTGCAATATAGACATAGTCCCTCCAGCATGTCCTGGGTCTTCCCCGAGGCCTCCTCCCGGTTCTCCAATTCAGTGCTTAAATTGCAATGAAAAAAACTGTAAAACTGACTTTTTTTGACGTTTACCTAGTTCTTCCTCATGTGGTCAAGCAGTTTGTTTACTACAGGCAATATGATGCTTGTGTGTCACGCTGCTGACTCTAATGACTATACATCGTACTGCCCAGTGTGCAAACAGTTAAACAATGTGCAATTTGTTTTTAAGTATTTATTACACTCTAAAAAACTCAACCCAAACTTGGACTCAACCCAAATTTGGGTCAAATATGAACAAACCCAACTGTTGGTTTAAAAATGTAATTCAATATATAAGTAAATGTTTAAACTAACATGGGGTGGTCAATCAGCTATTTTTGAGTCCTGATTTATGTTCATTCATTCATTCATTCATTTTCTTTTCGGCTTAGTCCCTTTATTAATCTGGGGTCGCCACAGCGGAATGAACCGCCAACTTATCCAGCATATGTTTTACGCAGCGGATGCCCTTCCAGCTGCAACCCATCACTGGGAAACATCCATACACACACTCATTCACATACACTACGGACAATTTATCCCACCCAATTCACCTATACCACATGTTTTTGGACACGCAGAAACGAACCAGCGACCTTCTTGCTGTGAGGCGAACGTGCTACCCACTGCGCCACCGTGACGCCCCTGATTTATGTTTTAACTGGAATATACATTGAGTCCGGGTTTATGTTATTTTTAGCATTAGTGATTTCAGAAACCAAGGAGAAAGCTCATTGTAGTCCCAATTGGCTGTTTGTTGTAGGCCTTAGAAGCATTTTTGTGAATGAAAAAACCCCCCCAAAAAACAGTGAAGTAAAGTGAAATCAAGAACCCTTAAAATAAAATAAAAAAATATATTGTTTTTCAGTGGTATATGTTACATGTTTAACTAATGTTAAAAACATTTAAATAAAGTCTTGCCAGTTATCTTGTTAAATCATTCTAATCTCACTCCTGCCTCTAAACTTAACCTTTTTTTTTGTATACAGTTAAAAGATACACTCAAAAAATTAGGTGCAAAAGCTGTCACTGTTTGTGGTACCTTTTCAAAAGTTACATTTTGTTATGTATTAATATGTACACTTACTGTAGGTAGTAATATTTACCTTCAAGGTGTCAATATTGACCCTTCAGGTACAAACATATACCATTTAAAAAGACATTTCCCCAATGACAATATTGTTACTTTTATTGGCAACAAAATTATAACAGAAAAAAAATGTTGCAATATAATATAAATAAATAATTTCACTGCAGTAAACAAAACAAAAAATTGAAGAAATGATCGAAAGAAATGATCTTAGTGCAGTATCAACCATAAAATTCAGTTCCAAGATTTCAGTTTGTAGCCAGGGTGGAACAGTGAGAAAACAGAGACTGACAGGACATCATAGGAATAATGGCATGAACAGAGTCAAAATGATTTAGATTTCATAATTAATGCCTTGACAAAGATGAGCTCAGGTGGGAGTACACCGGCTTTTCACAGAACACAAAAGCTTGAATTTCAGGTTTTGCTATTTGTTTCTCAAGATGTAGTTTTAGTGAGTAAACATAACTGTAAATGATTTGTCATGCCTCTTTGTAGTGTGTTGTGTTCACTGACATTTTGTCTAGTCATTTTTTAAACAATTGGTTACACACCTTAACTTGAGAACACCTGTTTTCAACAGAAAGATTTCTTAGCTCAGAATTAACTAGCAATTTGACCAATAATTAAACTATAAGTTCTGTTTTTAGAGAGAAAAAAAGTAACGATTGAAAAAGGGGAAAGTAGAAAGGAAAAAAAAAATTGGATTCAGGAATACAGGCATGTGTTTTGGTCAGTGTGAAGCACAGCATGTGCCCTAGAAGAAATCTATTGTTGTTCACTGAGTTGACAGGGACAACTGCACTTCTGGACAACAGCCTGGACAGCAGAGCAAAACCGGCATGAGGTGATTCTAGAGAAACAGTTGACACTTGAAGCTTACTTTAGTTTTACACAAGCTCTTTGCTCACATCATAAGACAATATTGTTATCATTGTGCTAAGAAGTAAAAAAAAAAAAAAAGAGTCATAATTCAACATAACTCTAATGTATTACTCACCTTTTCCATACAAGACTTCATTTTATTTCATGATTTGTAAATGATACTGACCCAGGGATCACTCATCTTGACTCTCAGCCACAGCATTGTAGATATATATTCATAAAAAAATTATTTTGGAAAGGAAATGTAATCAAATTAAATTAAATAAGACATCAATGGCATCTTAAGTAAAACATGCACTTACAATGTAGTGGATATTTGCCAATATATAAATTTATAATGTTCATATGATTAGTTCTTGTAACTACTGTAACAAGCATTAGACCCTCAAACTTTTCTTATGGAAATGTAATGTCATGTTGTTTACACGCTGATGTATTATTGTCTTTCTGCAATTAAAACACAGTAATAGGGCAATTACATAAGAATCATCTGTCACATCTTTCAGTATATTTTTTTTATTCCAAAAGTAAAGCTTATGGGATGATAACATAGCAGTACAAATTATTATAGCTATTATTATTTTGTTTACACGTAGATGAAATAAGTTGGCACTAAATGTTACACAAAAAATTAAATATTATAATTATGAATAAAGTAAATGTAACCAGGCATATTAGATTAACATCGTAGAGTAATTAATATGGAAAATGGTAAAAATGTGGCACTCGCAACACAGCCGAAGAAAGGCTGGCAATATACAATTTATTATTTTCCTGAAACCTAGAGAAGTGAATGAAGTGAATACGTTTGTGTGAATGTTGGCCTCACCATCAGCTGTCAATCAAGGGTGCTGGAACTCTTTGATTGGACAACTCGTAATGCGAGTTCTCGAGACTGGAGAACTAATCTTTTCTGTTATTGGACTGGTACAGCCCACAAAATTTTAGTTTATGGTGATGTGACAATAACTTGTGAGCTACCTGAGGACTCTCAAGATGAAAGGTGAGGTGAGCTGACTTAAACCAACCCAGGCTCATTCTGAAAATGTAGCCCTGTATACATTTCTGGAGAGCGCCAAATATGTCCCAGGAGGTACGTTTTTTAGCAGTTTTTGTTTTCGCGAATCCACCAGAGGCCGCTGTGTATGCTTTTTGAGATCTCAGATTTCTCTCGCAAGTGCCATTCGCGCCTGCTCTTCTCGCATAAATCTACCAGAGGCCTATGTCGACTGACTGACTGACTGACTGACTGACTGACCGACCAATCTCCCCACCCACCCCCTTCCCTAAACCCAACCGATAGTGTTTTAAAAAGCACCGATTGACCAGCGCCCACCCACTTCCCTAAACCCAACCGGCAGTGTTTTGAAAAGCAATCCAGAAAAAGAAAAGCCCCCTGATTTTTACCACGTTTTCAGATTTTACCCTGCTTTCTGGAACCGTTCTTCGGTGGACTCAAAACCCCGTCGTGTTGGTCAGCTCTTCTCTGCGTCTCAAGTCCGCCAAGGTATGCTGCAAGCCACTGGACAAACTGATAACAGCGGAAAAGCTGTCCACACAGAGGTAAGCGGTCAGCTGGTAAGCGAGAAAAGGAACGACGTCATACTGCCTCATAGCGTTCGTTTTAAAGACGAAATGCAGCTGTACGTACTTCTGGCTACATAATTCGCAATCTCCAGAAATGTATATAGGGCTACGTTTTCAGAATGAGCCTATGTTGCCTTAAACGCATAGCCTGGATACCCAGACAAACAATTAATTAATTTTACTGTCTATTATAATTTCATAGATATATTATTGTCTTGTTTAAGATGCCATTGTTTGCGTGCATTTGTGAATTATGTGTTAGGAAATCAATTTGTAACATTTTAGTTATATTCAAATGATCCAAACGTCCCCTCACTAGACTTGTAGGCTACAGCTTCAGGCTACAGCCCAATTCTTCACTATTTCCATGGGGAGAGCACAAATTCATAGGGGAGCACCACGGCTGATGCTGAAAGCTTGTCGGAGAAGGAGAAGGGGGCGATGATTGCAAAGGGTCAATTTGCTTGCTGACTGCAGGAATGTCCAACAGACATAAATTGAATGTACATTTCTGTACCATAAGTCATCTTCAAAGTGATTTCAGAGAATTTAGCAGTACATCCAACCAGCCTCATAACTGCAGACCACATGTAACCACACTAGCCCAGGACCTCCACATTCAGCATCTTTACCTCCAAAATGATCTGAGACCAGCCACCCAGACAGCTGTTGCAACAATCAATTTGCAAACCAAAGACTTTCTGCACAAACTGTCAGTAACTGCTTCAGGGAAGCTCATCTGCATGCTCGTTATCCTCATGGGGGTCTCAACCTGACTGCAGTTTGACATTGTAACCAACTTAAGTGGGCAAATGCTCACATATGATGGTGTCCTGCACTTTGGATATGTGTTCTCTGCACAGATGAATCCCGGTTTTTACTGTACAGGGCAGATGGCAGACAGTGTGTTTGGTATCGTATGGGTGATCAGTTTCCTGATGTTAACATTGTGAATTGAGTGACCCGTGGTGGTGGTGGGGTTATGGTATGGCCAGGTGTATGTTACGGACAAAGAACATAGCTCCATGTTATTGATGTCATCTTTAATTCACAGAGATACCGCAACAAGATCTTGAGGCCCATTGTTGTGCCATTCATCAACAAACATCACCTCATATTGCTTCATGATATTGCACAACCCCATGTTGTACACAATTCCTGGAAGCTGACAATTTCCCAGTTCTTACATGGCCAGCAAACTCATTGTGCATGTTTGGGATGCTCTGTATTGGCGTATATAACAGTGTGTTCCAGTTCCTGCTAATATCCAACAACTGGGCACAGCCATTGAAGAGGAGTGGACCAACATTCCACAGGCCACAATAAACATATGGTGACCAATGATCCCCCAGAAACCCTCAGAGCTCAGTGTATCATCAGAAGCCACAGGGATTGATTTGGTCTTGTCGCTATAAGTTAATTTCTAATCTCAAAACTGCTGACCATTGACTTGCATCAAGGACTATGGATTCAGATAAAAATATTCTTTAATGTTCAACTAATTAAAAGTGACCTACGTTTTCAGTGGCCTGAGGGTGTGTAAATTAAATGTACATTTTCATTTTTTGGTGAACTATCTCTTTATTGAATGCATGATAGAACCATATTTTATGTAATATACATTTATTAATGAATATTAATTTACTTAATTTATTATTAATCCAAATGGATTATATGTGATGTATATTCCACAAACTTTCGAGATTTGTATGTCAGTTAAAAGTTAGCCAGTTAATCAATAATCACATTTTCTCATTCACGTTTCAATTGTGAATGAGGATGTGCTCATTGCTTACTTCATAAAATGAGTCATTGATGAAAGCCTATTTTTGGTACATAGCAACTTTTGGACAGCAGTTGAATTGCACAAGATTTCACATCATGACTGAAACCCAAGATACGATCTGTAAGTCAGAGAAACTGTTTTGCTAATCAGTAAACATTTATTAGTATCAGTATTGCAATTGCATTTCAGCATAGATATGTACCTCAGTAAGAGCTTTAACATGGTTAGCTGGTTTTGGATGGTGTTTACTGAACTACAGGAATCATTTTTCTTTAGAAGGATGGAAACATGTTCTTTGGTAAACAGATAAGTGTACTGTACTTACCCGATTAACAAGTTTCTTATCTTGCATAAAGCTACTAGGTGCAAATACATTTTCACACACAGACACAATACTTTTTTTATTCTTAACAAATTCATTCATTCAATTTCCTTCGGCTTAGTCCCTTTATTCATTAGGGGTCGCCACAGTGGAATGAACCGCCAACTTATCCAGCATATGTTTTACACAGCAGATGCCCTTCCAACTGCAATCCAGTACTGGGAAACATCCATACACACATTCACACACATACACTATGGCCAATTTAGTTTATTCAATTCACCTATACCGCATGTTTATATGCTGTTTTATTTATGATACCCAAATTATTTTTTTAAAATTCACAGAAACAAGGTCAGAAACAACTAGTATTACAATTTTTGCATAACCCTAACAGAAAACTTCTGGCAATTTTTTAATTTAAAAAACGTTTTGCATTACATATGTAACCATAGTTTCCCAATAGAAAACAAGACACTGTATCCAAACAGAACATAAGGGAACATGTCTTTTATACGCGTCTTGAAGCACTTTTGAAATGAATCCAATGTAATTGGGTGGTGATGTCATTGAACCAGGAAATATAAAAACCAGAACTGATCATTCAATTGTAACTTCAATCTTGCTTGAAAGAAGTAACAGGCAGGAGGGAGTATGGTGGAAGATGCAGTGTCTTGTTCCCTATCAGGGAACTATAGTTACATATGTAACCTGTGATGACTTTAAAACTGCGTCCAAACAGAATGCTAGGGGAGTGCAATACCCACTAGGCCAGATTCACTGCTGACTGTGCGAATACACACTTAGGTTGTGAGAACTGAGGACCCTGGAGAGGGAACCACATCTAGCTGGTAATGCTGTACAAATGTGGAATAGACCAACCTGCCAACATACAGTCTGAGAGGGCAGAGCCCGAAAGAGAGGCCTTGGAGGCCACTATGGCCCTTGTGAAATGGGCCCTAAGAGAAAGGGGTGCAGGTTGTCCACTGGCCTGATAAGCAATCGAGATAGTCTCAACTGTCCAGTTGCTTATAGTCTGCTTATTTTTCCTGATCAGATGACTGGAAGGGGGTGGATTAAAGGCCTGAAACACAGCAGGTCTCCCCACATGAGTGGGAACCTTCGGGACATACCCCGTTCTGGGGTAGAGAAAGTCGTCAAGTCTGGACTGAACTCCAGAAATGAAGGTGCCACTGACAAAGCCTGGAGGTTACCGACACTCTTGAGGGAAGAAGGTTGCTAAAAACAGTACTTGTAAACACAGAATCGCTCCCACCAAATTTTCAACAGGGGAAACAAATTGCAGCATCTGCTTACTCTCCAACCATTCCCTCTCATTGTACAATTAAGATAAAATGACCGCTTATAATTATTACAATGTTTTTTTGCTGCTTAAGACAATCCTGGAATGGGCTGTCTTTACCAATGGCTTCTGGTACACCTGACAGTGACGGTGAGTCCTTGCTTTTGGTGGGCTCAGTGTTCGTCAGTGTTGTAAACTGGCCTGCACTGTCAAGTGCTCACACTGCTGGTTTGGAGCTCAGAGCCAGAGGTTGTAGTAGCAGCTGCAGGTTCTTTCTTTTTAATCCATTTTCTGATGTCCATGGCAAACTTAGTTAAGGCAAAAAAAAAAAAAAAATAGCAGCCTTGAAATTATGTAAAGTTCTTAGCAATAGCATTCATGTTTGCTTTCTGTAGTGCAAGAAAGTTTATGCAAGGTTAGGGTGGGTACGTATGTATCCTTGTTACATCATACACACAACCACAGAACTAGTTAAGAGTTTGGGGTGATGTACCCAAAAATAGACCCCAGTGCTGTGGGCGAGGAAGCAGCATGTCACTCATCATTTGAGTATCACATTCAGAGGCTCAGGAAACAGCTCTTTTATTGCAATAAGTAATTACAGCCCCAGCACTCCACAATGGAAAAGGCAGTCTCTCTAGACTCTGGATGACCAGACTCAAAAATGCTTCACTGTCTTTCCTTCAGACTTGGTGAATAAGACAGGTATATTGTCAATGGGTGTGGAGCAGATAGTGGGCCAGCACTAGGGCATAAACTAGCATCCCACTGCTTCTACACTGTCGAGAACTTCTGGAAAATGTTACCAGATGGAAGATAGTGTCATTTGTCAACATCCATCTGAACCACAAGTGTAAACATCAAAGAGACAGCTTACACCATGTCCGACCATGCATAACAACCATTCAGCTGACCAGGTTCATAAGGAGGAGGCATGGCCATTTCTAGCCCAAATTCATGTTAAGGTCATGTAGTACATATTGTATTGACATGTTGAATGTACATGAATGATTAGACTTAGTACATGGATTAACTGGTTCTCACCAGGAATATAACCACAGATGCCAAAATGGTGTTTAGAAAATAAATAAATAATCTCAGAATTATTACTTTACCCATTGAACTGGAAAAAGAGGCATGCATGAGAACAAAAAATGAGAAGGAACAGATCAGAATTCCATGTCTTATCCACAATGTATAAATCTAGAAATTGTAAAGATAATCCTTAATCCATAACTATAAATCACATCAGCTATGAGGATTTCCTTTTGTCTCCCAAACTTGGTCCAAGTACATTAGACCTACATTACAATCACTAATGAATACATGCTGGGATATTTCTATTCAACTGATTGAGTTAAATATTTAAATATGTAGTATCGCATGTCCAGTCATAAACATAGAATTTACTTCTTTGGATTCAAGTCATATTGGATAAATATGACTTGATAGTTGAATGCACATGAACAGCACCCAAGTGAGAAACTCTAAATTTTCTAAAAAGTTAGGTACAAAGCCATCTCGTGCTGACGAACGTGACAATAAATGCATCTGACATCCCAGGAGGACTTGAATGAGCATAAGACAAGGCACACTGTAGATAAGTAAGAGGTCCGTGGGGATTCAACATATGATGAAGTGTATTTGTGTATTAAGTGTTTGTTGTCCTCAAAGTTCTCGAATGGTTGGCATCATCTCTTCAACTTCTCGTAGTGTTGGTATCATCTCTTCACAGGTCTTGGATCTGATCAAGTGGCACTGCGTGAACTAGAGGCCTCTGTAACAATTTTCACTGTAAATGCCAGACCACAGGACTCTCACTAAGAGAGTATGCAGGTAGTAAGAGAAGGGGCTCATCCCTGTAACAGTATTAGTCATGATCTCAGCACTGCCATAGACATGTTCTTTCACAGTTACTACCTGTCAATTTATAAACAACACATGCAGTGTATTTAGCACAGGTGTCAAACATTTAAATATCATCTTACATATTACTGAGGGCCACAGGTCTGCACAGTTAAGCTTTAACCCTAATTAAACACAGGGTGGGAACTAAACTCTCTCAGGTTTTAGAGTTTGACCCCCATGGTATGCCCTATAGCATATTTGCAAAGCAATTGCCAACATTTATCACAATCACATATCCAATAAAAAAAACAAAATAAATTAATTAATTAACAAATTCCATCTAAAGCAAAAAAAAAAAAAAAAAAAAAAAAAAAAATCGGTCAGCACTGATGTTGCTCCAAACCTGTAGTAATAATAAAAACAAAACAAATAATCTGATTCATGCATTTATTTAAGAAAGCCTTTATACTATAAATGCCACTTTTACTTACTTCATTTGAAGTTTTCCAGTCAACTTCATTGAGCCTCTGCAAAAATGTATGGAAGCGCTGTTTAAGGGAGAGATTTTTTTAAACACATTTGTATGGGTTATTTTGCAAGATACTAATATTCAGCTTAAATTGCAATTTAAAGGCTTAAGTTAGGTTAATTAGGAAAAGTAAACAAAGTTATAAAAAATACTGTGACATTTTCCTTGCTCTGTTAAACATCACTTGGGATATATTTGAACAAGAATTATAATTTCAAAGAAGGATGAACAATTTTGCCTTTAAATGCATGTAGTCCATACTTACCTTTGAATAAGCTCTAGTGTGGCATTGGTTGACTCCTGATATCCAATGTTAAAAACATAAAAGGAACCAAAACACACACACACACACACACGCACACACACACACACACACACACACACACACACACACACACACACACACACACACACACA
>CAIGQV010019084.1:112315-125575 GCA_903798115.1 Danio jaintianensis
ACACACACACACACACACACACACACACACACACACACACACACACATGCACACGCACACACACACGCACGCACGCACACACACACACACAGAGTGCTGCATTGAAATCCAGCTGCTCATCAAACATGAAATCCATGTTACTCTCCCCTCAATGCTGACCATACATACAAAAACTGAACAACAAAAAACACAAAATAATTAATAAAATTTTCAAAAGTTTCAAATAATTATACAAAATAAACATATCAAAAGAACACACACATACAGTACTTACTCTAGATATGGTTAGAAACATGTTTGTTAAAAAAACACAGGCAAATACATCAATTCTCAATAAAAAAGTTTAAAATAATTATAAAACAAAACAAAAATAAAGTCAGCAACACAGAGGGATCCAATCTTATTATTATTATTATTATTATTATTATTATTATTATTATTATTATTATTTACTTAATTTTACAACAAACTTTTCTATTGTCCTTAATATGAATTCATAGGTGGAAACACAGCTCTGAAAAATACTTAGCAACAAATTCACAACTTGGGACCTGACAGTGGAGGTGTGTGTGTTATGTATCATCTTTTTGTGATTCCCTGTGATGATTCCTGTGCACATTACCTAACTGAGAAGATTGGAATTTAATGGTTTTTATGTGTGTAAAATCTGCTTAGTTGCCAGAAAGACACATTACACTGTTTGCATCTGTATATTATGCAATATGCTATATCTAATGAATAAATGTACTTAAATGAAAGTAATGTAAGAAGTTATATGAGGAGAGGCTAACTAGCTAACAATGAAGCTACAATGAAGTACACAGTTCAAGATAACAATATAACTTCATACACAGACTTACTTTAGAAACCCTCAAAAACATTTGAACACATTTTACTTACTCATTGTAGATTCTTTTTTACGGTTTAAAATATATCAGACTCTGCATCTGAATTGATAGACAGAATGGAGCACACTCAGAAGTAAACAAATCAAACACCTGGCTCCCTTAAAGGGCCTCTGAAAACTTTTCCTAACAACTTTGTGTTTAGAATAAGACAGACATGTAAGACAATGTACTTCTCTACAAATAGCAACATGAAGCTGGGTAGATGGGACAGTAATGGTTGAACAGTAATTTACCATTTATTGTCAGAGTTACTACCTGTAATGAGTACATAAAGTAAATTACTGTAATTTATTCTTTGCACTACACAATTTCATACAAATCCTTCTCCTTTTACAGTAAAATACTGTATCCTTTTATTACAGCAAAACACTGGCTTTTTTTTTTACAGTTATTTAATGCATAATCTAAAGTAAGGGTTAACAGTATGCGAGTCAGTGAACATTTATCACTTTCAGTGAATTGCATTTCAGTTGATATACATACCTCAGTAAAAGCTCTATCATAGTTACCTTGTTTTGGATGACATTTACTGAACCAAAACATTTTTATCTTTAGAAGGATGGAAACCTGATCTGAAAAATGTTCGTTAGTAAACATTTGCTCTGATTAACATACCATACTTACCCGATTAGCAACTTTCTTATCTTGCACAAAGCTACTGGAAAGTGCAAGTATATTTTGCCTCACATAGACAAGACAATTTTTCCACTTTATAAAAAGTATATTATATTTCATTTCCCTAAAATACTTAATTTTGTGACTTATAAGCTGTTTTTCTGAAGCCCAGGACTCACCAAGTCAACCTCAAAGAACTAGTGGTGATGAAAACTGACTGTGTTGTCATCTTGGGTAGGATTTGTCTGGTTCCATCTGGACCAAAAAGCTGAGTGTGAACACACTAAACACATGACAGGTGACTGAAATTAGAATGTACGTTCTGCGCCTGTGTGAGAGGATGTATCTTTACATACCCGCAGGTGGCAGTACTGTGTTGTCATTCCACAAAGGGAAACTGGAACTAGTGCTGCACACATACAAACCGTAAACACAAAGAAGCAATTACATAACATTTTCACAGTATTTTTTGCTAACCACATAGAGATTTGTTTATGCAAATATGTCTGATATGTCTGCGCGGTGGAGAAGTGGGTAGTGCTGTAGCCTCACAGCAAAAAGGTCGCTGGCTCGAGTCTCAGCTGGGTCACTTGCCATTTCTGTGTGGATTTTGCATGTTCTCCCTGTGTTCGCCTAGGTTTCCACCGGGTGCTGCGGTTTCCCCCACAAGTCCAAAGACATGCGCTATAGGTGAATTGGGTAAGCTAAAATTGTCCGTAGTGTATGTATGTGAATAAGAGTGTATGAATGTTTCCCAGTGATGGGTTGCATCTGGAAGGGCATCAGCTGCGTAAAACATATGCTGGATAAGTTGGCGGTTCATTCCGCTGTGGCGACCCCTGATTAATAAAGGGACTAAGCTGAAAAGAAAATTAATTAAGGAATGAATGTGGCGTAATGACAGCCGGCGTCTTTGTGTTCCCTCTTGACTTAGCCTTGCGACTGAGTTTTTCAAGTGCTCGGAATTGTAAATAAAAAGCCAATCAGAACACTCTCTTTTATCATGTCCGACAACAATTTTACATGCTGAATCTGATAAACTCCCTCCAATATGAACTCATGGAAAATTCATTCATTCATTTTCCTTCGGCTTAGTCGGCTTTATTCATCAGGGGTCGCCACAACGGAATGAACCGCCAACTCATCCAGCATATGTTTTACACAGCTGATGCCTTTCCAGCTGCAACCCAGTACTGGGAAGCATCCATACACTCTCGCATTCACACACATACACTACGGCCAATTTAGTTTATTCAATTCATCTAGGGCATGTCTTTGGACTGTGGGGGAAACCGGAGCACCCGGAGGAAACCCACACAAACACGGGGAGAACATGCAAGCTCTACACAGTAACGGCAACTGACCCAGCCGGGGCTCGAACCAGCGACCTTCTTGCTGTGAGGCGACAGAGCTAACCATTGAGCCACCGTGTCGCCACACACATCATTAACTGCTAAAATTCAAATCTGATGGCTCGCACTGAGGCAGAAAGAGAAGTCCTTCTTGGTCTTTGACTTTTACAGCACACCAAGATTTTTGAACTGTTTTAGGGTATGGCACATCGAACTCTATGCTTTCAACAGACTGAGGTTCTTGTTTTATTTTGTTGTTTGTGAATACAATTTTCCTTCTACAGTCATTTTTGTAATTTTTTAACACTTGCAAACCTCTCACACAACTAAATCTGACCTATTTTACACTTTGTTACCTGCTTTTAGTGCTGAAACCCAGATAGCAGAACTTCATTGAATTAACATTGAATCAACAGTCATCAAATGGTTAAACTCTTCAACAATGAATTTTGCACCCTCAAATAAAGTTTTTTCTATGATAGAAACAGATTCAGGGACACAGAGGTGGCGATGCTCCCTGTGGGCTATGTGAGGGCTGCCATTGTGGGGGCCAGCACTAAGGGACCAACGTTTTGCCAGTGATAAAACTCTCACTGTCCCTTCACTTGCAGCCCGCTGGGGCCCTTATGCTAGCCCTAAGTGGACCGATTAAGGACCAGCACAGGATTGTTTACAGGGATTACTATACTTTCAAGGGCATTTCATCCCCATAATGTAGAGAATACCAGACTTTCTCTCCCCTAACCTTAAACATAACCCTCACAGGAAACTTTTGATAGCTAAGTGTTTGAGTGTTTTCACTACTCATGGCCCCAAATTTGTTCTCTAACTTGGGTGGGTTAAACCACAGAGGACAAAAAAATGGGTTACCATACTTCACTGTCACTTCACATTCATATAGCACAGACCCGTCAAAGAGACTGCAGAGGTGTGAAATAAGTACTTCTTTCTGAGGTGTTAATAGTTGCAACAATTACACTGTAACCTTTTAGCTTTGATCCTGTTTTCAGTCGTTTCCTTCCACTCTGCTAAGCAAAAGAATCTTTCTTATGAAAACACTACAAACAGCCACACCTGCCGTGTCTAGATATGTGATGGTTTGAAAATGCAAGAGCTTGTTGCAGCCTGTCCCTGTCACAACCCTTACTTTAAACAGACATCAAACTGTCTTTGCTCCACAATGCAGCCATTGCACCGCAGTGCTCTGCAATGTATAATGTCTAAGAAGCACTTTGCCAATGGGCAAGAATGAAATCTGGATGACTATTCCACCACAGCTGCCCTATGAGCTCTTGAAATATTGCTGAAATATATTGTCGTGCTGTTCTCTTATCTTGATCACATGCAAAAGATGTGAAGACCGAAAGCATCAGCATGATTTATGATGTTATATTAAGCAGCTCTACATGCTCCTCTATTGTTTCTCACACTCAAAGGCTGTACTAATAGTGGCAGGTTATGCAATGGCTTTGACATAGAATTTACCAACTTCCCTGGTGGAGTCATTGTGTCAGGAAAACTTTAGTCATAGTGTTTTCAAGCAGTCTTAGTTTTACAGTTATTGGTCTGAAGTTTCTCCGGTTAGACAGGATTCTGTGCAGCTGTGCTTGCAGGGACTTGCAATATGTACCTGCATAAGGGTTCAGATCTGTTGTCAGTTTCTGCACATATGTTCTGTCATTCACTGATCATTAGTCAAAGATATTACAGTCAAAGTTAACTTTAAAATACAAATTTCTTGAATCATATATGCAAGCTTATTTTTTTGTTAGAATTTAATACAGAAACTACTCTTTATTCATTTTCTAATTACAGTAAGATACAAGAAGTTCGGGTGGTGTTCTGTCGATTTGTCCTACCATGTCAGATTGTCCTACTGTAGCACAAAACAATATCTATCGACCCACAGGGAGGGGAGGCCTTTCTGTTTGGGATTTGAATGTTATCCCTGTGTCAGCGAGGGCTTACTCCATGTGCTCCGGTTTCCTCCCATAGCCCAAAGACGTTAGGTGAATTGAATATTCTAAACTGTACCTCCCCGAACCTGTAAGAAAGACTCGTACATGGATTAACTTGTTCTCACCATGAATATAGCTACAGATGCTGGAATGGTGTTAAGAAGATAAAAAATAAATAAATAAATAAATAAATAAATAAATAAATAAATAAATAAATAAGTACAAGAAGTTATCTCAGACTTTTCACTCTACTACTGGAACTGGAAAAGGAGGGGATGCATAAGAACAGAAAAATAAGAAGGAAAAGATCAGAATACTGTGTTTTATGAACACTGCATACATCCTAAAACTGTAAAGATAAGTTTCCTTAATCCATATCTATCTGTATAATCGCAATGCCTTAACCAGACTGACTTGTTTAGGCCTGGCTTTTTTTCATATAGGAGCAGGAATTTCTTTGATTTATCTTTACTTTTTATCTTGCAAAAGATTATGGGAAATGAACCACACTGAGCACTGACACACTGATATCATCAGCTATGATGATTTCTTTAGTCACCAAAGCTTGGTCCACACAGCAACTTTGGACATTAGGCCTACATCACAATCACTAATGAATACATGCTGGGTAATTTTGATTCAATAGATCGAGTTAAATATTTAAATATGTAATCACATATCCAGTTAAAAACATAATTTACTGTATAACATGCAATGTCAATCTGACAATGTTGTATGAAAAAAAGAATTAGCACTGTACACCTAATCAATCAATGATGTGTATAGTAAAACCACAATAAAAGAGTGTTTCACTTCTGTTTTTTCTGTGTGTCATGTAAATGAATGCAGTGGTTTTATTTACTACACACACAATCACACGTGGTAATCATTGGTAATCATATCAACCTGCCAAAATAACATGTTATGTTGACACAAAAGTTTACATTTTTTAAAATAAACAGTTTAACTTGAAGCATTTTGTGAGAGAAATATAGGCCTATTACTACTGGTTATTACAACTTCTTAAAATAATATTCAGACAATGTTTGTTTGTTTGTTTGTTTGTTTGTTTTAACAGCAATAAAACTGAATGAGAACAAAATTAGACAGAAAGATACATTTTCACACAGTTGAGAAAATATACTGAATAAAATTAATTATTTTAAATTGTTAAATTGTTATGATTTCAATTATGATTTTAATTTATTAAACAAATTTTGTGATTACCATTAAAATTGATTACAGAAAAATCAATCCAGCTAAATTAACACAGATGAATGAATGAATGAATGAATGAATGAATGAATTAATTAATTAATTAATGAATGAATGAATGAATGAATGAATCAGTCAGTCAGTCAGTAAGTTGATCAGACAAACAAGTCTTGTTTTTGGGAAGACAAATGCCACACATGTGACAATGCGCTAACTAACAGAACCAAAACAGATAGATAATGTTAGAGTGCACAGATAAGAGTTTTTATGTGTGAATTTATGTGTGATTGTTTATTTATTTATTTATTTATTTATTTATAGATTCATTGCTTGTTAAAACCTTTATTGATTTGCAAAATTAAATTAGTTGTTTGCAGAAAACATCATGCATTTATTTTGAAATCATTTATTTATTTAATTTTTATTAATATCAATTTATTCAGAACGTATCCTTTGTACACATAAACATTTCCCCTCTGCTTTTTCTAATTAGGTGGTAATTCTATTGATTAAGGATATTTATGGCTTTTAAATGAAATTAATTGAAAAAATGTTTCACAATAATGATACGTTCACATTCATTTACTGCCTAATCAGCATCATTATTAAAAAGATAATTTATGAATCACACACAACTAAGCGAGTGGCCCTGCCCATTACTGCAGGCAGAGCCTTAGTCATGCTTTATGTCAACTCGAAGTGAAACTCTTCTCCCACCACTGGTCTCTTGAGATTAGCCAATATTACACTTCTAAAATTTCGCACACAGACCCACTTTTACACTACAAGGCTTAATAATGGGTGATGAGATTTCAAAAATACAAAGATGTGAGAGAAAAGGAAGAACCTGTTTTATAATTGAGAGGAAAAGCAGATGAATGCACTGTAAAGGGGTGTGAATGCTAATGTGAATAATATAGGGAGGGATCGAGGGAGTTAATGTGGTGTATAGGTGAATGTGTGTGTGTGTGTGCGTGTGTGTGTGTGTGTGTGTGTGTGCGTGGGTGTGTGTGTGTGTGTGTGTGTGTTTCTCTCTCTCTCTCTCTCTGTTTGTCTGAGATGTAGTGTAAAGGGGCAGGCTGGAACTTGAAGGGTTGGTCCTGGTTCATCATGTATAAGAGCAGAGCACTGGACTTCATATGAGTACACTTCTCTGAGGAACATACAGCTTGTTTCATCCAGACAGAGGAAAACATCTGGACACGGCTGAAACATGGGTTGGCAGAAGAGCGTTCTGGATAAGCTTGCGCAGACTTTCCAGATCCGCAACAAGCTACTGCGCCAGGGATTGGCTGAATGCTTGGGAACTCTCATCCTGGTGGTGGGTATTTCTCCTTAATGGTGAATTACTGACAGTCAAAGCTGAGCTCAGTAGAATTTGTCAATTTTTGTCATTCAGTCTAAAACAGTATATATCTTTGTCTCAAATAATCTTAAAAAAACCCCACTAGAAATAAGTTTTAATGTATCTTGTTGTATGAGTGCTACTGTAGACTATCAATTGTGGATTAATTGCAGATCTTTTGTCTGAAGGTCAGGTTAAATTGTTTATTTTGGTATGTGCAAGGCTGCACGGTGGCGCAGTGGGTAGCATGTTCGCCTCACAGCAAGAAGGTCGCTGGTTTGAGCCTCGGCTGGGTCAGTTGGCGTTTCTGTGTTTCTGTTTGCATGTTCTCCCCGTGTTGGCGTGGATTTCCTCCGGGTGCTCCAGTTTCCCCTACAAGTCCAAAGACATGTGGTATAGGTGAATTGGGTAAGCTAAATTGTCCGTAGTGTATATGTGTGAATGAGAGTGTATGGATCTTTCCCAGTGATGGGTTGCAGCTGGAAGGGCATCCGCTGTGTAAAACATATGCTGGATAAGTTGGTGGTTCATTTCGCTGTGGCGACTCCTGATTAATAAAGAAAAGAAAATGAATGAAAGAAAATGAATGAATGAATGGTATGTGCAATTTTTCAGGACTGATTAATACAAATCGTAATTTAAATCTGTACTATTGTGCAAACACAAGAATAACAACATAGATCTAAAACCAGTGTACGCTTTAATTTACTGCAAAATAATAATAATTAAAAAATTCAGATTAGAATTTTATTATAGAAAAGCCTTCCAAAGCTGTATGAATTTCTTTTGGAAAGACAGATTTTTAATAATATATCAGTTTTATTGTTCCATGCTATATGGAACGTAAGCAGGGTTGCATGGACAAAGACATTTAAAAACTATTTAAATGAAATGAACAATTGAAAGGGTACTATAGTCAAATATGAATGTAAAATATGGGTCTGAGGAACTATGCTTAAAGGAAGCGTGTGTGTGTGTGTGTGTGTGTGTGTGCGTGCGTGCGTGCGTGTGTGTGTGTGTGTGTGTGAGAAAGAGAGAGAGAGAAAAGCATGACAAACATAAAATCTTACTTGAACATCCTCTTTAGCTTGGTGGCGATTTTTTATTTTTTTTTCAACAAAGCATGCAGATAAGCATGACATTATGCAGCAGAAAAGAAGCACGCCAAAGCTTTCGCTGAGTAGCACTTAATTCATCATAACCATTATAATGTAGCAATTAAAACATGAGCATTAAGCCAATGATTTGAGGTTTATTGAATCACCAAGTCATTAAGCCACACCAACAATATAGTGAACTTTAGCCTTTAAGATCTGCAAACTATGCATGTTTTACTAGCATATGCTAGCCAGCGGGCACCTTGATGTCAAAAATGCAAATCGATTTGATGTCAAAACCTTGACCTTGTTATAAGAAAAGTTTTATTCATCTGAAAGCTTCAATTACAAATGACAAATGTACACTGCATGTAAACTACCTTGATGTGAAAACAACATCAAATTAAGATCTAACGTTTTTTGATGCCAATATGTCAATTTAATGTTGTTTTGACATGCATTCTAGGGATACAATATCCGGTGCATTCCAGCAGACCCATAACTCACCGTCAGTTTTGAACATAGTGATCTCACAATATGGAAATGTTTTCAATAATTGCACCAAACACGATGTCTAATAAATGCATGTTTAATAGGTCAGGGTGTGTGCATGACAGCCACAGGCGGGCTGTGAAATATGACTCTCATAAAAAAACTTATTGACATCAACCAGTGGTAACAAAAAGCTCACAGGGTTATTATGCCATTTTTACAAGCACTTTAGAAAAAACAACTCTTTTTTTATGATACACACTCATTGTTTGCTTTTAAGGTGTGTGGTCGGGGTCAAATAAAAGATAATACTTGAATGGAGAGGTCATACGATAACTGGATCGCTCAACACATGTGATGTTTGCTGAGTGGCAAAAGGTATTCGATATACAAGTTACTCTGAACACAGTCTTTGTCTGTGAAGGTCAGAGTTTTGATATTATAAGCGGACGTTCTTCCTGGAGCAGAAACAGGAACAATCAGTCACAATTGTGTTGAAAAAAGCAAATAGGGACAAGGAAACGTATTAGCATTCAGATGTCCTTACTGAAAACGAAAGGAAATACTTTTGTTGCCATACTAAAGTGATAAATTGGTTTGGTGAGATGCTGTTTTTAGGCTTGTGTTGACATTGTTGCTGAGATTTATTAATTTGACAGCTCTGCCAATTATATGACTTTGGTAAAGCTGTATAGTGAGCCTTTTAATTTGCCAAAATGCCGCAGGTATTTCAGTTCACAATGACGTGAGCTCTAAAATAGAAACTTCAGCCACAAGTCTGAACAGTGACTTGTAATTGCTCTTTGTCAGAAGGGACTTGTAATGACCTGTCTGAGATGTTCAATGCGGAAAGCACGCAGGCCAAAGTGACTGCAGATTTGTAGCATTTGGAAAAAAAGGCGGAAATTTTGTTTATTTTTAGAAGAGTTTGAATCTGCAACCTGCTATTTTCATCACCAGCTTAAAGTATATGTTGCGGCTCGCAGCTGAATTGCTCTGAAAGGTGTGCTCTTAGTCTGTAAAATGACCATTCATAGTTCTGAAATATATGGCCCTCTCTCGTAACAATGTGTGCATTCTTAACAGTGATTAATGCTTGTTCTTATTTTGCAGATGTTTGGCTGTGGTGCAGTGGCCCAACTTGAACTAAGCGAAGGATCTCATGGTATCTTTCTCACTGTAAACCTTGCTTTTGGGTTTGCTGCTACCCTTGGAATTTTGGTTTGCGGCCAGGTGTCAGGTAGGCAAACTCCTCTAAAATTGCATCTTAAGCTTTTGTGCATGGCCATAAAAACAGGACTGAGTTTTATAAAAGATTCTTTGTGGATGAACCCGTGGGATGAAGGAACTTGTTTTTCTCATCTTTTTTAGGAGGACATTTAAATCCTGCTGTTACATTTGCTCTCTGCCTCTTGGGAAGAGAAAAATGGAGAAAGTTTCCTGTGTATTTTCTGTTCCAAACACTCGGAGCCTTCTTGGGTGCCGCAATTATCTTTGCCGAATACCATGGTAAATGTTATGTAGTCTTATTGCTCTTTCTTGTCATTGTCAGTTGATTTATTATAGTAATTACAGTTATTGCAGTTTATTATAAAGTTTCTACTTCATGATTGTTTTCTTTTGTATTTTAGATGCAATTTATGATTTTTCTGGAGAAACAAATGAGTTGGTTGTAGTTGGTGATAAAGCCACTGCTGGGATTTTTGCTACATACCCAAACTCGCATCTCAACACTCTAAATGGATTTTTTGACCAGGTCAGTAAATCCAAGCACAGTTCATAAATATAACTGATTAAAAGCAAACACATGCTGTACAAATGAGAACTTATGGTCTGATTTTTTTTTGGGCTGAATTTGCAAAGCCATTAATCCCACCATTTTCACTGGTAAACATTTGAAGTGAACAGTTTTTATTTATTTACTATACAGGACTATAACATGACTTTTTTGTATCTAAGGGGACATGGTGATGGCATTTAAATGAAAATGAAAGGGGAGATCAATTATATTTCATTCACTCAAAACTTTTGCTTTCAACCAAAACACACAAATTTTCTCCATGGACTTTGAGTGAAATGCCTTGTGAGAGAATTTTCTCTCAGGTGTATAACATTTCTTCACACAAATGCAAAAACATTGAGTTTTTCATTCCATAAAATATTTTTTTCAATAGGGCTCCATATTTTAGAATTTCTGTTTTATATCTACTATCTTTCATGTTTATGCAAATACAATAAGCATAAAACCATCTTGACAGGTGATAGGCACAGCATCCCTGATTGTGTGCATCCTGGCCATTGTGGACCCCTACAACAACCCGATCCCTCAAGGTCTTGAGGCCTTCACAGTGGGATTCAGCATCCTTATCATTGGCCTCTCCATGGGCTTCAATTCTGGTTATGCAGTAAACCCAGCTCGAGATTTTGGTCCTCGTCTTTTCACTGCCATGGCTGGTTGGGGTGGTGAAGTATTCTCGTAAGTGGATACCTTTAATTAACCGACTAGCAGCATAATTAAACAGATTTCTGGAAAAAAATAACAAGTGCTTTTCTTCCGGTTTGCAACAGAGCCAGGAATTATTGGTTTTTGGTGCCCATCTTTGCCCCATTCATTGGATCCATTATTGGTGTGATTGTGTACCAGCTGATGGTGGGATGGCATGTGGAAGGAGAATCACGAGATAAGAAAGCTAAAGCTAGAGAGGAGGCAATGAATCTCAATGACGTCACCAGCAAGGATTGATCTGCATGATCTCCATCAGCCCTCCACACCACAAATCCACATAAGCTTGTGCTTAAGGATCTCTGGGTTCAATAAAAACCACTCGTACCACACAAGACTCCCTCATCTGTTTCAGAGGTGATTCTCACAGTCTTGCGGATCATCCTATGGACTTTGAATAAAACGTTATACATTTCTACACTCTAAAAATGCTGGGTTGTTTCAACCAAATTTGGGTAAAATTTTGACTAACCCAATGGTTGGGTTAAAATTTTTATTTAACTGCTGGGGTAATGTTATCCAACCCAACATTTTCTAGATTTCCCACTTTTCATCAGACATTTAATTGTTGTTTCAAGCATGATTCTTGTTTCTTTCTTCGCACATCCTACATTCTTTCATTAAGGGAAAAAGGTGTCACTTCAACAGCACGAATTATATTAATTCACTGTTTTGAAAAGTTAGTAAAAGTTTAGACCTTTGAAATGAAACTGTTGTTGTTACACCTATCAATATTTACAGTATTTCACGCTTTTATGCGACTATTATCTAAATATGTTGCCATTCATGCTGAGAAAGTTGAGAAGTTCCCTAAAAAAAGCTACAGTACTTTTTTTCTATTTGTAAATATTTTGTATTGTCATTTTCATTTAAACCAGATTTTTTTTCTATTACATGTAGGGATTACGACTTAACACATATGTCTGATAGTGGAGTGATCCTGACATTTGTTTGACATTACAGTTTTTAAACTGTTAGATCTGTTAGTTTCATAACCATGTTAATTTTAAAAGTGAATGTTTTAAATCAACTGATTGTTATCCTAATAAATTTTTTTTAAAGAAGTCTCACATGTCATGCCTTGTCATTTTCTGTCGAAATCGCCCTTTGCTGCATCTTTGTCTTCATTAAGGACATTGTGTACTTTTTTGGGTGGTTGGTGTTAATCCATTTGTAGTGGTTTTGTAATTCGGCATATGCCAGAGCTACTCCTTACCAACAACAGCACAAGATCAATGAAACAAGTCTAATTAGAGGCTTATGAAACAAAAGGTGTGGACTACTGGAGGCTTAAATAAAAGTATGAGAGAGTGAGAAATGTTATAGGCTCTCTCAGCTTCACGTTAAATCATTTTAATGCTTTTGGGGAAACATCTGGGTGTGTGCATGTTAAAATATAATGCATTCCAACATCATTTTTAAAAGGGATTAATACAATTACTTCACCCAAGCTGCATCATGTTAGCTTGTTCTCAGAACCCAATTATTATATTATCCCAGATTTATTGCCCAGAATCCCACAAAAACAAATTGTTGCTAACAACAAAGTGTTTCTGACAAAGCAGTAACTCATTTTTTGTTACATTTCTAAAGATGATTACAAAAACTAAGGAAGACCAGCCTCCTTCCCACATAAATCAGTGCATTTAATTCAAGCTTGTGGATTGAGGGTAGGCAGGAACTTTAGTGATTTGTTCTATCTATCTATCTATCTGTCTGTCTGTCTGTCTGTCTGTCTGTCTGTCTGTCTGTCTGTCTGTCTGTCTGTCTGTCTG
>CAIGQV010019084.1:142025-183620 GCA_903798115.1 Danio jaintianensis
GGTACATATTACACATAATATGTTACACATAACTTTGGTACATATTACACATAATTGGTTAGCAGGTGCCAAGTCCTGTTGGAAAATGAAATCTGCATCTCCATAAAGTTGGTCAGAAGCAGGAAGCATGAAGTGCTCTAAAACGTAATGGTATAGAGCTGCGTTGACTTTGGACCTCAGAAAACACAGTGGAGCAATACCAGCAGATGACATGGCACCACAAATCATCACTGACTGTGGAAACTTTACTCTGGACCTCAAGCAATGTGGATTTACTTTCATCAGAGAACATAACATTGGAGCACTCAGCAGCAGTCCAGTCTTTAGCCCAGGCGAGACGCTTCTGACGCTGTCTGTTGTTCAAGAGTGGCTTGACACAAGGAATGTGACAGCTGAAACCTATTTCTTGCATATGTCTGTGCGTAGTGGTTCTTGAAGCATTGACTCCAGCTGCAGTCCACTCTTTGTAAATTGCCCCTACATTTTTGAATAGGTTTTGTTTCACAGTTCTCTCCAGGGTGCGGTTATCCCTATTGCTTGTACACTTTTTTTTCTCTTTGTACTCTTTTCCTTCCCTTCACATCTCTATTAATGTGCTTTGACACAGAGCTCTGTGAACAGCCAGCCTCTTTTGCAATGACCTTTTGTGTCTTGCCCTCCTTGTGCAAGGTGTCAATGGTCGTCTTTTGGACAACTGTCAAATCAGCCGTCTTCCCCATGATTGTATAGCTTACAGGCCTTCGCAGGTGTTTTGAGTTAATTTGCTAATTAGAGTGTGGCACCAGATGTTTTCAATACTGAACCTTTTCAAAATATTCCAATTTTCTAAGATACAGAATTTGGGGTTTTCATTAGTTGTCATCAAAATAAATGTATACATTATACAAGTTTCACATCTTAAATAGAATTAGTGAAATAAATCAACTTTATGAAGATATTCGAATCATATGACCAGCACCTATATATATATAAATAGATCCAAACATTTCTCTGTTTCCTCATTTCAGTGTTGTGTTAACCTTGCACCAAAGAACCTGGTTTGTTCAAATTAGAATGGGGAAGAAAGGTCATTTAAGTGACTTTGAAATGCGAAACGGTTGGTGCCAGACAGGATGGTCTGAGTATTTTAGAAATCACTGAATCACTACACTGTAAAAAATCCAACTTTTTGGTTTGGCAAAATCTGTAAAAATGTTTGTACAACTACATTTAACACGTTTACTTAACCTTACGTTTACTTACATTTTTTTCATTAAGTTAAAAAGATTAGTTTTTGTGAGCAAAACTTTGCAAGTTCACCCAAAAAAGCTTCTGCCAACTTGTTACTTTAAGTTAAGTTAATCTCAGACTTCCTCACTTGAAAAAATAAAGGTTCTAACACTAACAATAACGACAAAAATAATAGTAACACCAATAATAACATTAATGTCATTATTATTAACAACAACAACAACAAAATACTACTGCAATAATGCTAACCTTATTTGAAATTATTATTAATTTGTAATCTTTTTTTGGGGGGGATGGGGGGGCACAGCTGCAGAAAGACTTTTAATGTGAATTTTCATCATTGTTCTACAAAAAAGAAACGCTTAGCGCACGTGAACTGTTAATTTGTATTTAACTGTTATGTGTATATGCGGCTGGCAGGGCATCCGCTGCGTAAAACATATGCTGGATAAGTTGGCGGTTCATCCCGCTGTGGCGACCCTAGATTAATAAAGGGACTAAGCCGAAAAGAAAATGAATGAATGAATGAATGTTATGTGTATATATATGGAGGTTTTTTCCTAACAAAATTCAAATGAAAATTCAAATGCCTAAAAGGATCAAATAATAAATGTAACTTTCAAAACAACCACCCTAATGATAAATCAAATTAAATTAAATACAATTGATATTTAATTTTCATAAACAACTCAGTAAAATTCTGTAATCATTAAATGACAAATCAAATGCTCAAACTATAATTCAAATGGAGGAACCAGTTCTTGATTACACACACACAGCTGGAAGCTCATGATGGACTGATTACTAGGACTATAAACCACCTCATCACACAGACTCTTTGCTGAGTCTTGTTTTTCCCTGTGAAGATTACAAAGCATTTTTCCCTGTTTGTCCTGCCATGGCTTAAAATTTAGTTAACAACATTGAAATGAGGAAGCACAAAGAAATGTTTGGATCTATTTTCATCAAAAAATGTATTAGTAACATCCAAACATGTTTTAATATTTTCAATTATCTGTTGCTTGCAGTGCTGAACTGTTGATTTTGACATTGGCCTTTCAGATTTTGTGGCTTCAGCACTGTGCTTCAGTTGTTTCTGACAGTGAATTGCACACAGGCACACACACACACACACACACACACACAGATTATTATAATTGAATCATTGTAAATATACTGATTATTATTATTGTTTTATTACTGTTTTATCCTAAAATGTTGATTGTTAAATGTACAGTTTATTCTGATCTATTATTATTTTTTACTGATATATGTGAATAATGTGATATATTGAATAATATATGATATATTGAATAATAATGTGATATATTGAATAATATGACATATTATTTGTTATTTAATTATATATATATATATATATAAAATTATTTTTTTATTTATTTTATTATTATTTTTATTTATTTATTATTATTATTTTATTATTATTATTATTATTTTTTTTACTTCTATTTACTGTGTTTTTTTATTATATGTCTATGTTCTTTTTTATGTAAACTTTATAAATGAGAGAGAGAGAAATCATTTTTAATCAGGAAGCCTTAAATCGAAATCTTCCTTTAGGGACAACACAGACTTGCATTCCTTACAAAACTAACAGAGCGTCATTTCGATTTTTAGACCGTTTGAGTTTATTCTGGGACTTTGACCTCATTTAGCATCACATTTATCTGATCGTTTTTTTCCAGCTTCCTGATGCAGTTTTATGAAGCAAGATATGCTGCACATTACCATTATGGCTAATTTCCATAACTGCATGCTTGCGGGAAAACAATGCAAGATACAAATACAGAGCCAATGGAAAGAAGACGACAGGAACGGATAAGAACCCAATCATGATCTTTTGGGTGGGCACATCCTCTGTAATGCTGATAGATATCCTATGGCAGAGCCTCTACTTGTATACAAAGACAATTACAAGCATTTTATATGGTCCTGTCTCCATAGTTTTGCTACACTAGTTTAATCATGGTATAATGGTAACCAATCTTCCATAAAAAAATAAAAAAATAAAAAAGGGTTACATTTCAAAAGGATGGAGAGTAAAGATTTGTGTGTGTGTGTGTGTGTGTGTGTGTGTGTGTGTGTTTTGCACAAAATTAATTTGGGAAGATACCTGATAGTGTTTAATGTTCTAGTATGCTGGAAATGATAATGTTTTTGTTATGTTTATGTTTCTGTGGTGTGGTTAAGTCGAGGATGGTCTACAGGGACATCAAGATTGACTGCATGTTGCATTATATTACAAACAATAACTGTGTGCATGCCATTACAAGTCTTTTAATGAATAGTCTTTCTTTAATTACACATGAAGTTAGTACATATGCAATTTTGATTGCACACTCTAAAAAATAACTCAAGAGGTCTGTTACCACTACATAGTTTAATACATTGTTGTAACTTAAAAAAAATCTAAATTGCTGTTTAGATTAAAACTTTTAAGTTGCTAGAATAATTTTATTAAGTTTTTACAACAGGAAAATATTGATACTTACATCAACTTAAAAATGTGGCTAATTTAAAGGTAAATATGTCTGTCAATTAGTTAACAATATTTAACTTGTAGCAACCCAAAGAAATTGGGTTGATAACTTAATTTTTCCACACCAATGGAGTTCTGGATTTCAAAGCTCCCCCATTGAACAAGCAAGAAGCAAGTCCGGACAAGTTTTAGGCAGACTGTTTGGCACAAAGGACATTTTAAGTTTTATTTAATTTCCAAATAAATTTTCTCCATTCCACTACTTCTGGTAAATACAGTTAATGTTAGCAGTGTTTTTTGACTAAAAAATCAGCAGATATGAACGTAAAAACATACGGTAAGCCAGAAAGTGTAAAATAATTTCATTTCATCCATTTTTTTTATATATAGTGTTGATTTATCCTGCGTGTTTTTATTTTAAGTACACCTGCAAAAAGATATTCTGGAGCTTGCTCACAGTTGGTATGCAACCTGAAATTAGTATTTTCTTCCTCCTGCTCTTACGGAAAATCATTAATCACTGTTAAATTATCATTCATATGAATCTCCTGGCATTAGCACTAACATTTATGGTATATTTGGTTCCCACAGAAGCCAAAAACATACTCCTCACTCATTGAATGACTTCAACGCAGACATAATAAAAAGGTATGTATTTCCAGTCAATGCAGATCAACACAGTGATGTGGAAGTTCAAAGTGAGTCTGATGAAGGTCAAGATGACAATAATGATGTGAGAGACCTGCCAAACTGCACTGACTGCATAGAAAAAAAATCTTTGTTGTTTCTAAAACTGGAGAGCACTTTTAATGTATCTAACATGTGTATTGATGAGATTTTTGAAGAGTTACATTTTATATCTCAATTAGCATCAGGACCCATTATCAAAGGTATTTTACACTGGACAAAGTTTCCAGTGATTAACTGAGATTAAATTTAAGATTCAATTAAAAAAAATTAAATCAGCAGTAATCATAACATTCATTATCTCTATCATGCTAATCTAGTTTTTCTTCTTTGCTTTATAAGAATACACAAGAATTTGAGGAGGACCTTGAAAGGCAAGTGATGACAATTGCCATCATTGATGATCAGTCTACTTTGGAATTGAACCACAAGACGGGAACCATCATGGTTGAGGGCATCAGAATCCTAAATGGAATGGATATCTCAAGGTGCTGTGGTCTGATGCATAATATATGCTCTGAATCTGAGCTACCTCAAGGAAAGCAACCCTCGTTCCCCGAGGGGGGGAACGGAAATGCTATGTGGAAACTTCCACTATGGGGATTTCGTCAGAAAGTCAATCATTCTGAAGAGTAATTAAACGGGCCAATGAAATGCCAATGAGTTGGCGGTGTCAGCGTGCGCAGCTGGCAGCAATCATAATCAGCTTGTAAATAAGAATGCCGGCTGTGCCACACAACAACACCTTTTCTAGCTGAAGAAGCTGAACTACAGCTGTCAGCTAAGGCGCAATCCCTGTGGCGAAGGAACATAGCATTTCCGTTCCCCCCCTCGGGGAACGAGGGTTACTTTAGTAACCGTTACATTCCCCAGCGGGAGGGGAACTTCAATGCTATGTGGAAACTTCCACTATGGGGAAATCTATGGAAAACGCCACAGTGATTGAACCTTACCACGTCGCTGGTGAGAGGTTTGCCAGGCTCCGGCGTGAGCGCACCATCATCACCAGAGACGCAGCCCACCAACGTGTCCCCTGGCCCTAACTTACCTTACTTACCTGTGAAGCGCTTAAAGGCTTATTTATATTTTTTGGGGAGTCGTAAGAAATACACCTAGTTAAGATTCTAGGAATTTTAAATTACGACAGTACGTTGGGAAGCGTGCAGTCCCGATAGGGAGGACGCTGCGGAGGCCACCTGCTGCCCAATGGGGAGACCTGGTGGCAGGAAGACATATGGACTAACCCTGAAAAGGGGGAGAACACATATGAAGGATGGTTAGCGGGGAGGGAAGACACGGGCCCGCCTAAGAGGAGGTACTACACCGTGGCTGAGTGAAGCATATGGGATCGCCAGTGGGGATCGCGCATAGCAGGCACCTATACCCAGAACGCGGGCTGACCAAGTGGGCATGCCAACTACGTAATGGGCCAGGCACCTGACTCCTCTGCTGAGTCAGATGCTGGGGGCCTCGGAGGAACTCTGCAGGGTTCGCCAAATGGGTAACTCAACTGAACAGCGTGAATAAGCGCACGAATCTCTGTGTTAGAGAGAAAGGCACAGCAAGCGTGTTTCAACACCGTACTGAATTTCCTCATTCACTGGCGTATCCAGCACACGTGAGGAAAATCAGCCCACTCAAAGATTATAGAATTTTTACGAATGTATTAGGTGTCGCCCAGCCCGCAGCTCTACAGATGTCTGTTAGAGAGGCGCCGCGTGCTTACGCTCAAGAGAAGGCGATACTCTTAGTCGAGTGCGCTCTCACTCCCGGGGTACGCGGCTCACCCTGGCATAGAAAAGAGAGGGAGATGGCATCCACTATCCAGTGGGCCAACCTCAGAATGGATACGGCACTTCCCATCTGCCGATCATAACAGAAAAGGAGCTGCTTAGAGTCGTAAGCTCTAATGCGGTCACATAGCGCCGAGCGCGAACAGGACACAGCAAAGAAAGGGGCTGGGTCTGCCTCCTCCGTGGGCAGCGCTTGCAGGTTCACTACATAGTCTAAAGAAGTGCTGTAGGAACCTCGGGCACCTAGGTGGGCCGGGGTCTCAGGAAAACGTGAGAGTGGGCCGGCCCGAATTGCTGGCACACTTCGCTGACCGAAAATGCCTCCAGATACCCGACCCTCTTGACCGATGCCAACGCAACCAGCAGAGCTGTCTACCTGGACAGAAAACTTAAAGATACTGAGTCGAGTGGATCGAGCAGACATCTCCTAAGAGAGATCTCCAAGTGGGTATGAGAGGGGGACAGGATTGATTTAATTAACCAGCGTCTCGCGCCTCTGGGAAATGGATGATAAGGCGATGCTTTCCCAGCGCGCCGCCATCCCCGCGTCCTCAGAGCGGGGATGATCGTAACGCCAACCCCTCAGTGCGAAGGGACAGCCTTAGCTCCAGCCAGCTGAAGGAGGAAAGCATCACACTGATCTGGCATGTCCGGGGTCCTTCTCGGAGAGAAGTACACCACACAGCGAATAGACTCCACTTCAGGGCGTAGGCATGCCTCGTATAGGGTGCTCTAGCCTGAGTGACGGTATTAAACACCGAACCGGTAAGTCACCTAAGTCCTCCACGCTCCATCTATGGACCACACGTGATTCCAGAGATCTGGGCACGGGTGCCAGATGATGCCTGTTCCAAAGAAGAAGATGCTTCTTCAAAGGGATATGCCAGGGAGGGGCCGTCATGAGGAGAAAGCTGAATTACAGATCAGATTGAGCCAGAGAGGCGCAATAACAGACCTGCTCCTCGTCCTCCCTGACGTAACACAGTATCTGCGAGAAGGCTCACTGGAGAGAAATGCGTATTTACGCACGCCCAGGGGCCAGCTGTGTTAGCCAGCGCGCAGAGCGCACCTATAACAGCTGGACAGCCGGGGGTGGAGTCTCAGTTTTCCCGGGCGTGAACTGGCGTGAGAGCGCATCGGCTGCACGGTTGAGTTCGCCGGGGGGAAAAAATGGCACGCAGCGATTCCGCCGCGTATGACTCCGGAGGAGCAGACGGCGAGCGAGCTGAGACATGCGGCGAGAGCGGATACCCCCTGTGCGGTTGATATACGACATCGTCGCCGTGCTGTCCGTCCTGACCAGCACGTGTTTCCCCTCTAGCACCGGTAAAAACAGTGAAGCGCGAGATACACTGCCAACAACTCCAGGCAATTAATATGCCAATGCAACCGGGTTCCTTCCACGGACCCGCAGCTGCATGCCCGCAACACACGGCCCCCCAGCGCGTACTGGAAGCATCCGTCGAAACGACGACATGCCTGGACACTTGTTGTAGAGGCACACAGGCCTGTAGAAACACAGGGTCTGTCCAGAGGCTGAGGGCACGGCGACACAACGGAGTGACAGTTACCCGGTGCGTGCTCGCGTGCCATGCGCATCTAGGGACCTGATCGGGAAGCCAATGCTGAAGCGGTCTCATATGGAGCAGCCCGAGCGGCGTGAAGCGGCTACGGATGCCATATGCCCCAGGAGTCTCTGAAATGATATCAGTGGGACCACAGTTTTCCTGTCGAACTCTCTCAGACAGGTCAGCATCAGCCCAGCGCGCTCTCGAGGGAGGCGCGCCATTATGGTGATCGAGTCCAGCTCCAACCCGAGAAAAAAGATGCTCTGCACGGGGGCGAGCCTACTCCTTTCTCGGTTGACCTGAAACCCCAACAGGTCGAGGTGCCGGAGCACCCAGTCCCTGTACATAATCAATTTATCTCGCGAGTGAGCTAAAAAAGCCAGTCATCTCGATAATGGAGTATGCAGATGCCCGCGAGCCGAAGGGGCATTAGGGCATCCTCCGCGAGCTTCGTGAAAACCCACGGAGACAGGGAGAGCCAGAAAGGGAGGACTTTGTACTATCATGCTCGACCCTCGCACGCAAACCACAGAAACTGCCGGTGGCGTGGGAAAATGGAGAAATGAATGTACATGTCCTTCAGGTCTATCGCTGCAGACCAATCCTGAGGACGGACGCACCGGGGGATGCGCTTCTGCATGAGCATTCTGAGCGGCTGCTTGTAAGGCAGCGGGTCAAAATGCGCAGAACTAGGATTGGTCATAACCCACTGCTCTTTTAGGGTACGATGAAGTACAGACTAAAAAGCCCATACCTCATCTCGGCTGGAGGGACCGGCTTGATTGCATCCTTCGCCAGGAGACAGGGCTGACGCCTGGTGTAATACACGCCCATGAACTTGGGGGACCGTTTAGCGAACTGAATCGCATTGCCGTGTCTGATTGTCCGAATGAGCCATCGCGACGGGCTGGGCAGCGCTAACCAGGCTGGCAGAGCCCACGCGAGTGACATCATCGGTGCAATCACTGACGCACCAGCGGTGGGGAAGCACGGGATGGGAGAGCTCACCCCGGGAGGCATGCGTCCCAAGGAAGAGCAGAAGTTAAGAGGTTTAATCTTAACTTCGTCCCAAGAGCCCGCAGAGAGTGCGAGAGAAAGGAGCCCGTCCTCTGGCACTCACAGAGCCTGTGGCGAAGAGCACCGATCCTGCGAGCTGGAAGGCATAGCGTCCCATACTGGCAGTGTTCGGGCTATCACACCCAGAGAGAGGAAAAATTGCTCTTAAAAAATTTAGTAGCCATACGGCCTTTTTGTTAATGATATGGGTGCCCGTGGCCCTCCACCAGGGAAAGAGCAAACATCCTTTTCTCCGAGTGGCCCGTCTCAGGGACGCTTCGCGGTCCGTACTGGACTTAGCGGCGCCCTGAGGCGGGGGGCGGTGATCGTCTGTGAGGTGCTCAACGCTGCCGCTTAACCAGTTGAACGGACAGGGCGGTGGAGCAGATTTTGGAGCCACAGACGAGCGCCCTCGGCGAGAAGCAGCCAAAGTGGACGAATCGACGGGGAGAGCGGTTTTTGAGCCCGGCGATCGCACTTGACTACTCTTTCACCGAAGTAAATTCCTGGGTGAACTCACCCCGGTGTCGCCAAACAGGCCAGCCTGGGATATGGGTGTGTTAAGAAAGCGAACTTTGTCAACGACACGCATATCTGCCAAGTTTAGCCAGAGGTGGCGTTCCTGGACCACTAGTGTGGTCATCGTCCTTCCCAGGGCACTCGCAGCCGACCTGGTGTTTTTAGAGCAAAGCCGGTTGCAGTGCGTAGTGCATTAAGCCTGGGTCGGAACCTTCCTCGTGCCGCTGGGCCAGCGCTTGCACTAGCCATAGCAAGCAAAACGGAAGCAGCCTGGCCCGCAGCAGTGTAGGCTCTGGCCCTGAGGGACGCAGGCAACCTACACGCTTTGGAACCACGCCAGGAAGGCTAGCACACTCGACCTGGGATTTTGCCTCGTACCCCCTGGCTGCTCCGTCATCGAGGAAGGTGAGGGCGGAGCACACGCAGACCAGGCAGAAAAAGGTGCCCTCAGTGCTGCGTGAACTTACTGTGCACCTCCGGGAAGATGGGGACGAGAGGCTTAGAGGGTTTCCCCTTCTTATCCTCCACGTAACTGTGACCCTCAGATCTGCCCGAGTGCCAACCGCTACTTGCGGGGGACAACAGGGGTGGTTCGCCCTTTTGCAAGAGCGAGCCGCGATCTTAGCTGCGCAACAGACATGCCATCGCAGTGATGGCATGCGCTGCCCACGAGCACCGCATTAACATGCTGGTCCCCCAGACATGCAATACAGTGCTCGTGCCCATCATCCGTGGACAGGAAACCACCGCATCTAGAAACGCACGGTCGGAGCGACGTCTTTAAAAAGACGCGCTGCACGACCGTGTTGCTCTTTTAGGAAATTTAGGAAAAAACGCTCTTGAAGTACCGGTCCAGCGAAACGCCCAGGGACAGGAGAAACCCAGCTCGACCCCCGCTGCTCGCGAGGTTGCTCGCGCTGGAACCGGGAGAAATCAGCCTCTCAGAAGACAGCAGCTTTCTCTCACTCTGTCTCGAACAAAGTCGGAGGATGACAGCAAAACGTCTCTTTCAGACTGCACATGAGGCTTCTGAAAGCGAAAAGGTGTTGTTGTGTGGCACAGCCGGCATTCTTATTCACAAGCTGATTATGATTGCTGCCAGCTGCGCACGCTAACACCGCCAACTCATTGGCATTTCATTGGCCCGTTTAATTACTCTTCAGAATGATTGGCTTTCTGACGAAATCCCCATAGTGGAAGTTTCCACATAGCATTGAAGTTTCCCTCCCGCTGGGGAACTTAAATATACTTGTGAAGTTTCTCGAACTTGATGGACTGAAGCCCAGTGCAAAAGTAATGCATCTCAAGAACATTTTCTGAAGTCTCTACTTATTTTTCCACACACTGATATTTTTTTTGTTATTTTTCATACTGTTTATATGGGACAGTACACATTTTTGTTTTGGAAAATACTGAAAAACTGTGAAATAATAAAAAATTACTGGAAAACCATAATGTTGTTGTTAAATGTATTTCTTACAAGCAACTAAATGAACAGTAAATTTGAAAACAAAAACAATTCAACAATTTCAGCTGCTTTATTTGAGGTTCTAAACTTGAAAACTTGCATGTATAATTGTGGTAATTAAGTACATAACACTGGATTTATTTTAAATTTTAATAAAGAAAACTAGTTGAAACAACTTAATTTTTTGAGTACTCAACTTAAAAAATTAAATTTATGCTATGTAAAAATGTCTCTGATTGAAGAGGAAAAGTTCATTTGGCTAACATCATAAAGTTTGTTGTCGTAACTTGAATATTTTGATGCAAACTGTTGCGTTAATTTTTTTTGTTTTGTCTAAACAATATTTTTTAGAGTGTAAGCTGCTATATGTTAGGTAATGTTATCCATGAATATTGTTTTTATAGTTACTGTAACTTACCCAATTATTTGAGGAACTGTAATTTGGGGGTTCTACTTTGTAATGTAGTAGATTTAGATTACTTATATGAGCCCTAGTTTTTGTGTAAAAATATTTTTTTAACAGTTTAGTTACATTTTTTTATAAGGCTTGTGACAGATTGTAGCTGTTTCCTACTGGTTAGTTTGCATAGCACACTAAATATATCAATGATAACAGAAAGCAGTGATAACAGAACAATGCAAATGAAGACAAAAGTTCAATGGAATAAATTCTGGTATTTTACGTCTTAAAATTGCATCTCTCGTTATGCTACAGTAACCTCAAAGGCATCCAAAGATATCCATTCAGTATTTGCAACAAATAATGCTTATAATATTTAACAAATCAAACACAGCAAAACTAATTGATGCAACACGTTTGTCTGCTTAAGACACACCTTAAATCTGCATCGGCTTTCAAAAAGCTGTCAAACATGATCACATGCAGAGACACGTCTTGGATATCTTATGGTTGTATCTTGTAGAGTTATGACTAATAAATAAATACAACAGAACAAAAATTTGTTCTGTGACAATGAATTCCAATTTGCTTATCTGCAAACTAAACCCACAGGATGAGCATTACGATAAAAGCAGATTTTAAAACTGATCTGTGTGAGCATTGATGCAGGGTTCCCACCCCAAGGCAAATGTCAAATTCCCAGACATTTACGAACTAAAAAGCTGCATTTCCATGAAATGTAGCGAACAGAAAAACAGGCAGCTGGTGTGTTTAGCACTGAGATGACAAAACCACAGACAGCGTTTTAAATCCATCCATTTGCAAGGTTTGCTTAATTGTTCGCAAATGTTTTTTGTACACATTTTGACAAAACTGGCACATCTTTTTAGGACACATGCTAAAGCCCCAAACAAGGCTGGACTGGAAGTTGGATTGAATTTGATTTCAAGGGCCTTGTCAATCTTTTTAATTAGCCAATAACATTAATACAGCATTACTTAAAATATTACAATTAATCTGCAGAGGCAAGTACATTTTCAAGACAACAGTAATTAGCTCACAACCCAATTAGCTACTACAGTATGTTAATTCTCTTGGCAACTACTTATGATACCTAACGCATAATTATAACTAGTGAGCTAACATTATACTGTAGCTACATACTCTTTGACCACTATGACCAGCGGGACCCAGTAAGCTTCTGTCTCTGCAAGATTTTACCTTTTCTGTCATCTACTTGTAACACACAGTTTATGAGGTGGTCATTTTGTAAGTCAATCTCTTACATTTGACATTTCCCTGGCACATAGTTAACAAGTACAGGCTGTTGACTGCAATTGACTTAAGTGATTGCTGGTTGACAAACGTGAAAAGGAATAAAATGGCACTGAAAACTTGTCCAACCATAACAAAACTTAGAATAGAAAGAAAAAAATCTCAGTAAAGAAAAATTACATTTAGCAAAGTAAAATTTAAAATGACATCTTGGACTAATCTGGAATAGACCTTTTTTAATTCCATGATATTACAGAAATTCAGTGAGGACCCTTTTTATAGCTGTCTATTAAGACCTCAAATGACTTCAAGTAATTTGAATGCAATTATTTGCAAAAACATGATACAGTTTTTTACAATTGTTTTGCCACAAATTTCAGAACCCTGGTGTCAATTTTCAAAACTCTAAACACAAAATTCACAACCATTTCCAAAATTGCACATTTTTGCAAAACTCTTAACTCTTTTTTCAAATGCTTGGATACAATACACACAAGTCAAAGATACTTTTATTCATTGAACTAAAATCACCTTTTCAATATAATACAATTAAACATCAAATTGATCCCATTTCAAAATGCAACTCAAACATTACATTTGAAATAACTAAATAACACAATGTAACTATCAACTGATACAAGTGCTCAAAATAATAAATAACTGTTGCATTACTCTGGATGCATGGAAACTGATGTACAATATTACATTTTTAGATGATGAAAGTTTCAGGATAGATCAAATGACAGCAGTTACCACAGAAGATGACCCAACTGAACTACATTATCTATAGATTTCATGTTTATTCATCCTTATTCCATATTTATGGTTTCTTTGTTCCATGTACCACTTTTACAGACAATGTTTTCATACTTGACATTACTGTATGTAAGAAAGCCCAATCACAGCACCACAGCAGACCAATGTCAGGGCTAATGAAAATACCACTGTGATGTAAAGGAGAACTTATGGCCAAATCCACAACACCAGACTGATGGAAACACGGATCCCAAAAAAGAAATCTGATATATGGAAATATATGCAAATTACATATGTGACATACTAGTTCATATGGATTTCACATATATAAAATATATTTCATACATGTCAAAATATTGTATGATATGGTTGAAAAATGCAAACAGTGATGTTTGCACTATTTTGACAAATTATTGACTATTATGACATTTTATATACAGTATGTGAAGTCCAATTGTAAATTGCATATGTTGCCATATATCATTCCATACATCAGCTTTCAATATGGGGACATGCAGTGAGAAACACTTTGGTTAACTTTACTATTCTGTTTTTTTGTTTGTTTGTTTGTTTTTTACAGTAAACCTACGTTATGATTGAATGAATAAAACTTTAGTTCAGTGATTCCACTGTCTGTACTATTCCCTCTACACTGTATAAACCATCATGAAACCTGTATCATAAATTTTAAGCAACAACATTGAATGATTGTTAATGATTGTTTATTGAAACGATGTGCGTCTTGTGTGCTGGTGACTTAAGTAATGTTCCTGTGGTATTTTGTATGATAAAAGGATTATGTGAACCAATGATCCTGCAAATGCAAGACTGCTTTAAGGAAATGAACGCAGCATGCAGAGCTTTGAACACTGGAGAGCCTGTGTAAAAGTAGTGACTGTTTAGAGTTTTGTGTTTAGAGTTTTGAAAATTGAGATCAGGGTTCTGAAATTTGTGGCAAAACAATTGTAAAAAACGGTAATAAATAAAAAAATTAAGTGGTAGTCAAAATAATAAGAACAACTGACAGCCTGGAAAATATAGATTTTTTTCCCTCCAAACATGATTTTATTTCATAATGTTCTTGAAACATGCAGATGGTTGCTCTGAGGACAACAAACAACAGATGAAGTGAGTTGTACTGTCTTAAATAAACTTTAATATTTGGTATGTCCACCTTTCAGCAATTACAGCATCACATTTCTCTGGCATATTGTCGGTATATTTACTGAGAACACAAATGTTATTTCATGCCTTTGAGTTCTGTGAAGGAACGTGATTGGGTTTGACAGTGAAATAGGCCAAGCTTGTTTTTTGTAAAGAAAATTACTAACAGAAATCTCCTTATGTATGTATACTGGATGTATACTGTATCATATTGACTTAACACTTATTTCTGTTTATAATCAAGTAGACTAATTACCTCGACATATTAATAGTTTAAATATGTGCTAAAAAAAATGTAAAGAAAACTATTAAAATGTATATCATACAATATGATGATTGTGTGCCTGGCTTTGCATGTCAACCTCACATTTTATCTCTCTCCTTCTTAACATACATCTGCTTTACACCTAACAACACACTTGCACAGACATGTTTTTCATTTCTCTGCTGTTGTCGTCAGCCGAAGAGCCTTACAAAGCAGTGTGTCAAAAAAACAGGCCAAGCTTCCTTGATGAAAAAAATCTGCCAAAAGGGTTTAGGTGGTGCCCCTCCACTCCTTCAATGCAAGTTACAACAAAGTGTTTATGTTAGTAGCGCTTTATTGGAAATTTTTAAAATACATGCGATATTTAATATACATATGTTTCATACAAAGTTTGTTTTTCCCTTTGACACTAAATCCTTATATCACTGATAAACCCTGTCTTGGTTATGCAAGTTAGGCTTATGCAGTTCAATAATAATATACAGTACATTTAAACACAACACTTGTTATTAAAAAACTCTTTAGTACAAAATAAGTTTTTTAGAGGCATGTTTGACTGTTTTTCAAGAAATAAGATTCCTATTGTTCTGTTTTGCTACTTTAAAAATCATTCATTGTTATTTATAAGGTAGTTTATGTTAGGTTTGCTATGTTTTTAACCTGAAGTTACCTTAAATCTTTTTTTGGCAAGGAGCAGAATATTGTCTTTGATCATAACCCAACTTCACTTTTCCAAAACTCAGCCGAAGGATGGCATTCTGTTAGCAAGAGCACAGTAAACCCAACAGATGTCTGTGATTTTTTAAAGATGTTGGATATGAAAGGGATAAAATACAGTCAGACAGACATTATAGCAAAATAAAGGGAAAATATCTGAAAAAATTCAATATTGGTTTGATTTGAAATTATTTTAAAAGAAAAGACAGAGTCTGCAAAGCATCCAGGAGGATTTTGAAATGAAACTAGGGTCAATATTTTGTTTTTAAAAGGGTTGGTTCACCCCAAAATCTAAGTTGTGTTGTTAATTACTCACCCTCATGTCATTTCCCTTATACCTTCTTTAATCGTCTTTACACAAATTAAGATCTTTTAGATTAAATCCAAGAGGAACTAAAAACATTGTCAAAATGGTTGTATGGTTGTATGGTTCAAGAAGCTCCAAGAACACCTTTTTTATGCCAAACAACTGTAAAAGCGACTTTGTTCCTCAATGCTTTCTCTTCCTCGTCATGTCAGGGAGCACATTTTCTATGGCCAATATGACATATTGCCATTAGGGTCAGCAGTGCAACTCACAAGCATCATATTGCCTGTAGTAAAAGCACACCCTGGCCAGATCCAGAAGACATTGGCAAACAAAGCAGATTTTACAGTTTTATTGGTGCACAAAAGTGTTCTTGGAGCTTTGTATGATTGCATTGCATTTCAGGACTGTTGCTGTATATAGAGGATAAGAGAGCTCTCAGATTTCATCTCAATCTCATAATTTGTGTCCAGAAGACGGACAAAGATCTTAGGGAATTGGAATAGCATGAGGGTGAGTAATTAATAACAGCATTTTAATTTGAGGGTGAACCAACCCTTTAAAGTTGCGATAATGACTCTTTGACTTTCATTTCTCACTTATTCTGGAGCAACACAACAAATAAATAAACACATGACTAAGTTAAAGGTCCCGTGAAGTGATTTGAAATGTGCATTTTGTTTGACATAATCTCAACTGAAACATGAAGACAGGGCGGGACATATAGTAGGCCTAGCCCCTTCCCTTTTAGTAAACAGCCAATAGCATTTCATTTTAAGCTCTGCCGGTGATTGAAGGGAGCGGGACATGTCAGATACTAAAGTGTCTGATTGGTCAGAAGTATTGAGACTGAAGTATGAGGTGATGTCAAAAAACTTGATCTATTTAGGTGGAAGCAACAACAAACTGTAAGCTTTGGACATTTATATCATCTAAATGTGAATTTTGTTATGGTTTTGGAGCAAACTCGCTTATAGATTTTTTATTTAAATTTCTGTCTCCTCGCAATTTTAATTTAACTTTAATGATCTTTAAGGCTCATTCACACCAAGGGTGAAAAGTGAAAACTAACAATAATACAACAATTGTTCCCTATTTAATTGTTCCCTATATTATGCTCTCTAAAATAAAAAGTACAAAAGCTGTCACTGGAGTGGTACCTTTTCAAATGGACCCTTTATATACAAAAATGTACACTTTTAAAAGGTACCATCCTAGTTTTTGTTTCTTTATATTTTTAAGAATGTACACTGTTGGAATGACTTTCAAAACTTTCAAAAACGTTTTTCATTGAAGGCAACATTGGAGGTCGAACAGAATCCACTTTTCGTTAAAAAGTTGAGCAGCAGACAATAACACTTCAAAACATGTGGATGCACAGTTATTGGAAAATGTATAATTCTTGGTATGAACAGGCCTCAACCACAGTTTAATCGGTTAAATATGTTTCAAACAGAGGGGTGACTGTTCCGTCTTTCCACTCCACAAGGATCTCACCCCGCTGGATGGAGGGGGACTGAGCGGGTTTCATAGGGTGTCTGATTAGAGGGGCTCTCTCACTGGGCACAGGAGACCCTGGCAGACTGGCATCTCCTGTCGGTGTGAAGGATTTCAACACCACTACTGTCTTCTTCCTACTGAGCATGAAGAAGAAAACCACTTATAAAGGGAAAATCTGAGGATTCACTTGTTATGAAACAGATCTCAATGGGCATGTTCAGATAGATCAGTTACATAACAAAGAAAAACAGACTTTTTTTTCTTCCATCCACAAAATTAAATGCTGCCATTGGAGTGTGTGCTTTATTTACCAAAAACATGAGAAGAATGTTACCTGTTCTGGTAGATGTTAAGGGTGAGGATCACAAGCCCGAGTAACAGGGCCAAGCTGCTCAGAAGCAACATTGTCATTTTCCAGCCTGTACCTGTTATGAAACATTATAATTTTAGTCTTTAAAATACATCTCTTTCTTTGGCTCATCACCAAAGCATGGCACAATATGGCAAGTCATTTATATATTTAATTTATAAACTTTACTAGTATCTATTTTTTTGATAATATATTTTCCATTAAGAACCAGTACTTATTAATAAGCTGCTAGCTATTTATTCTTTTGAGATCAGTGTTTATTATTTAAATAAAGGATATTGGCTCTTATTTATTACATGCTAGTCTATTAATAGACTAGTCATAATAAATTAGATACTAATATTAAATAAGTACTTTCATTCATTCATTTTCTTTTCGGCTTAGTCCCTTTATTAATCCGGGGTCGCCACAGCGGAATGAACCGCCAACTTATCCAGCATATGTTTTACACAGCGGATGCCCTTCCAGCTGCAACCCATCACTGGGAAACATCCATACACACTCATTCACACACTACAGACAATTTAGCCTACCCAATTCACCTATACCACATGTTTTTGGGGGAAACCGGAGCACCCGGAGGAAACCCACGCAAACACGGGGAGAACATGCAAACTCCACACAGAAACGCCAACTGACCCAGCCGAGGCTCGAACCAGCGACCTTCTTGCTGTGAGGCGAACGTGCTACCCACTGCGCCACCGTGCAGCCCCTAAATAAGTACTTATAGCTAGTTAATCTAATCTAATTATCTAATGAATAATTACTAATATCTAACAATAAGCACTAGTAATTAATGAATAAGTACTAGTATGTATCGGAAAAAATAATGCTATATTTAAAAAAAAAAAAAGTACTTCCATGAAAATAGATTTGAGCTACATGGTAAATGACAACATCTAACAGCGTTTGTTACCTCTCCTCTATCTCCCCCATGTGGACATAATGGAAACGAACTATTACAGGGTGAAAAAGCTTCTGAATATTTGATTGTTTATTCCCTACTTCCACACTCACCATAGTCTGTTGTAAAGACATTAACAGAAGGATCTCTTGGCTCTACGCTGCTTTGAGTTTCAGCCGTTGAATCTGAAATCTGTGTCGCTTCGGTGGATTTTATTTTGGAGGTCTGTCCATTACTCCCAGCTTAAATAAAGAATGCAATATAGCGTGTTAGTTATTAAAAGCAAAACAGCCACTGTACACAAAGTTCCCACTCTTTTAGACCATTTCAAATCATTCATGATTTCAGTTTTTTTTTACATTGTTTTACAGAGTTTGCTGGAAATTATTTCCCTTTTTAAAGTCAGGCACCAATCATTGGAAGTCTTTAACCAAAAACAAGCTGTTGACTTTATATTTCTGTTTTCCATTCACATTTTGCTTACTTTTCTTGGTTTTCCCAAGAATGCACTCTTAAAAATACAAATTCTAAAAACTATAACAAACCTTTTAGCAAACAATTTCTGAAATAGCAACTGTTTTTCTTACTATTAAAAAGGATTTCATAATCTAGACAATATTTTTCTTAGTATTAAATCTAAAGATTTTTTCCTATATAAAGAACCTATTGTGGAATGAAATAATTCCAAGCATGTTAAACGTTCTTCATTGAACCATTACTGCCAGTGATATAATGTAGTTAGTATGATGACCAAATGTCAAAGAATTAAAGAAAGAAACATGGTAGAAGGTCTAATATGAGTGATGTGCATAGGAGCACTCAACTGAATAAGTGGATGAGATGTCATTATTCAGAATGATGGGATGACTGAGTGAAAGGCCATTATTGAGGAAGATCTCTAATCTAACTCTCTTACAATGCCAATAGCGAATTTGAGTGAGGATTCGCGGTCCAGTCGAAAGGGTCTGCTGAGACTCTTGCAACACATTCTGGTTGTGATGTGTGCTCTCTGTCTCCTCGCATACCGTTTGATTAGCCAGCGTCCTCCACTTGCTGCCTTTCCCACGATCTTTGGAAAGGAAGACCTTGGAGGAATCGTGACGTGCGCTCAGGTGCAGACCCTTGCCATGTAATGTCAGGAGACCCTTTTTAGAGCAGCTCCAGGACTGGTCCTCACGATCCTCCTCCTCAGATCTGCACTTCTGTAGCCACACGTTCTCATGCTCTTGGATCTGGGGTGCCGTTAAACACCCTCCTGTCTTTGGGTTGCTGAGGGAGCGAGTCTCAGGGTTCCAGAGCCACTTTTGTAGAGCTGAATCTGCACTGCACTCCTGTAGGGTTAACCTGCTGCTGACCTGATCTTCATTTACCCTTACACACTTTTTCAGCTCTTCATTCCTGATCATGAGTCCTGTCACTTCTGCAAGGGAAGCAGAAGATTATTGATAGTATAGTATGGATAAGTATATCAATTATAGGTAGAATTTTATATAGCAAATTTTAACAGCGTGTGCACTGCTTATACAACATGCTTAATCATGCATCAAAAACCTCAAATGCAATAAGATGCGTAAAACTTATTTAATAACAATCTTCACCAAGTTCAAAGACGCTTTAAACACAGTACACTGTAAAACATTATATGACCAAAAAATCACAACAAATAATTTTATGCTACTTTAACTTAGTTAATCAGGTTTCACTTCATTTTTTAGGTTATACAAAGTCTAACTATTTTTTTTTATATATTTAAGGCAGCAATAATATGTTTTAATCTACAGTGCCTATAGAAAATCAACATACCCTGTGAAAATCTATACCTTTACTCACATTACAGCCTGCTTTCAAAAGTCCTTGGGGATAAAGTTGTAGAAAGGCCCAGGTTAGGAGAAGGCTACAAAAACATTTCAAAGGCTGGAAATGTTATTTGGAATATGATTTGATTTCAGGCTGTATGACAAATAAAGCAATTATTTCAAAAGGATATGAATATTTTCCAAAGGCTCTGTAGACATAATTTTAGGAATTCATATAAACAATAGTTTTTTCATAACCTACTTGTGCAGCTGTACATCCATAGGAATCGATTTAAATTGCTGAACTCTACAGCAGAGCCTGATGTTGCTCAATATATTTGATAAAAACATTGTTTATCAACAAGTACACAATTCATTCTAAGAACTAAAGATTCCTTGTTGTTATCCAGTAGCTACGTTAGCGACTAAAATTACCTTCCAAAACAAGTGTTGTGAGAACAAAAGTGCAGAATCCTCTCCAAACGACATCCATCACTGCGGATTTGTGTCGCAATAACAACACCAAATTAAAAGAAACCGTTAAACTTCCAGTATAGTAATGAGCTTTTCTGATACTGATTGCGAATGAAGTAATTACTCCAGCTAAGCCTGATATCCCGCGAAGGCACAGCAGCAGTGAAGAGCGCCAGTGTGGATCCTCCCGACAGCGGACACTCTGCCGAACAACAGACTTTCACTTGAGAGAAGACTGGAAATTTATGGCGCATGAAGCGCAAAAGTGTTGGAAGAGTGAGTGCAGAATACTAATTAACAAGAGACGGTAAAAGGCAATTAAGTGCTCTGCTATGCTATGGGAAAGACATTAAATCTGAATAACGCACGACAACAATCATTGTGCACATACAGGCTATAGCCTACATTAGTTTCTACGTTAATATAAAAGACGTGTTTTTTAACATCATCAAACAATAATACGAGATCTTGACCCTAATCTACAAAAGATGTGCCATGATGATCATTTTATGCTGCTGAACAATTTAAACGGCATTCCATTCAAGCTGAGATGACAGAGCTTCTGTTCCCGTTGCTGTGTTGTTGTTAAGCTGCTGTCGACAAGAGTCAGGCCGTATTTATAGAGAATGGAACCTCGAGCGAAAACATGTTTTCACTTATTTGTGCTTCTGTGGGAAAGAAAGTGTAAAATAATAGCCTACTATAAAATATTAATGTTCTATTCTAACAACTGTCCAAAAATCCAAAAGTTTGTAGTGAAGCATTAAAAAAACAAGTGTTTTGTTGTCTCATACATTAGGTGTCGTGTTTTGCTGTTGTTGTTGTTGTTGTTGTTGTTTTCTAAGCATTAAATTGCTGGCATACAATCCCTCACACCACAATTACAGAAGACACCCACTAAAACGTCATTCAGTGTAACAAAATGTGTAATATAATAAAAAAATAAAATAATCTGCCCAGGTCTTTCAGAAGGAGGAAACATTGTACCTCCCACAGAATGCTAACAATAGGTTCTTTCACAAAAAAAATAAAATGACTTTGATATCTGTATGATGTAGGAGGGTTTCAAGCAGCTCTTTGTATGTCAATGTGCTTACAGACCTTTAGAAGTGAAACGACTTTGGAATCTTTCATTATGTATTTGATTCACTTGCAAAAAAGTATGAATAATATTAATTATTTTTTAGTTTATTTGACAGCCTGATTGCATTTGATTTCTACATCCAGTATTGGAAAGATGCCATCAAATCACAGAAGAAAACTTAAATATATAAAAAAAATTGAGGACTGATTATAGAACACCAGAATACAGCAGGCCTACCTGAGCTGTGTTAAAGAGGCTAAAATGAGCAGTATAAGACCATGAGCAAATACAGACTGAGTGCTCACCTTCTGGAGGCCAAGCGAGGCAGAAATCAGTGGAAACAGGAGCATTTCCTGCTGCACTGTGAACACTAGGCAAGGCAAGTTTATTTATATAGCACATATCACACACAGTGGCGTGCGATCTGTCGGACGCACTACAACAACATTAGATCAAATAACACCACAAATTTTGCAGTGCAGCAAAATATGTATTAGCCTGTCATAAACGCCAAGTCAGCCAGTGGACAAAATTAGTCAGAAACATTATTATTATCTTTATTTTATCATATCACATTATTGTTATTAATCACATTAGTCTTTTTTCTTATATGTGTATGTATTTATCAAATGTGTATCAAAATGTATCAAATGTGTCAAATTTTGTTTGTGTATGTGTGTGTGTGTGTATCTGTATGTATATATGTATTATATAATCACATTTATTGTCTATGTAATGTGAAATGCTGTGGCAATACTTGGCAAGTCATGCCACTACAGCTCTTTTGAAATGAATTGAATAGAGCTTCTCGATCGCCCTCTGGTGGAGATCGAAAGAATGACGGGGCTGAGCCTGTTCTTTGTACAACAGAACCACCATCAGAGTCCACCGAGAAAGCAAAATTAGATAAAATAAAGAAATGGTTTTAGATGCAGAAAAGATCTGGAACTGAAATTTGAGGTATGGGTAAATGCTTTCGCTGGGTAGTAAGTGAAAAGCAAAAGCTTACAGCACCTGGTATTCCCGGGCGGTCTCCTATTCACTAAGCAGGCCCGACCCTGCTTAGCTTCCGAGATCAGACCTGCTTATTTTTATTTATTCACAAATATGTGAATATGTTGTTATACATGACATCCGGCGTGCTCAGGGTGGTTTGGCCGTAAGCGAGTAGGTACTGAAGTCAGGAGCACACTATTTTAAGAAGACACACAGGCACAGAACCTGAAAATGAAATCAACATGACAGCATCTATTTGAAAAGGATCGATTCGTCTGGATATTATAGCTGGATTTATTTTTATTTTAGATAAACCAGGATCTTTTTTTACCAACAAAGCTACATACATATTACACACAAACACTTAATACATACAAACATACAGGGGCGTAGCAGACATTTTAAAAGTGGGGGGGGAGACAGCTGAATGAGACCCAAAAGTTTACGTTCATATAATTATTAATCACCTGTTTCTAAATGGTCTGGCTCTAAAAGTGAGGGGGACGTATCCCCCCGTCCCCCCCGGTTGCTACGCCCCTGCAAACATACATACATGCACACATACACAGCTACATAAGTAAAATCAATATAATTATATCGCCCTGAGCTGTGCGTCACTCCGTACACCACAGAAAGCTGTGACGTCCTACACACGTCTGTTCCGTCACTATGGCTGCGAGAGACGCGACATGGTGAAAGCTGCTTGAACACAGTTATACAATAATCTTATCCATTTTACCTCTTATCTGACATTCATTAGTCTAATAGCAGACGAGACGAGTCTGTTATTTCCGTATTCGGAGCCGTTTGATTCAGTAAATTTGCTTAGAAACGGAAAGGATTAACAGGGGAACCTACAGCTGCCTTCATTCAAGGTTTGTAACTAGCTGTTGCTTAGAGTTCTGCATGTATCGCAACGTTGTGATGGATATTATCTGTAATAAGCTAAATGTTAGTGATGTTGTAACTAGAAAAAAAAACATATAATATGCTTTGCCTCCTTGCCATCTGACTTAAAGGGATAGTTTACCAAAAAATAAACATTCTGTCAGCATTTACTCATCCCATACATGTTTCAAGCCTTTTTTTTCTTCTGTTAAACACAAAAGAAAATATTTTGAGAAATGTTGGAAACCTGCAGCCATTGACTTCCATAGGATTTGTTTTTCCTACTATGGGAGTCAATAGTTACGGGTTTTCAGTCTTTTTTTATTTTTAGAATATATTGTTTTGTATTCAAGAGAATAAAGAATCTCATAAAAGAGACTATTAGGATTCATAACTGAACTGATTTGCATGACCTGCCTCATTTTTCAGAAATAACATCTCTAGCTGTTCTCTACCAAAATGGCAAAAATGTACCACAAAGAGAAAAGCATTCAGATAAAGAGCAGTGCATCCGCACTGTACAACAACCTGAGCGTCCTGCGCATCGCGCCGCGCTGCCTCACCTACTTCACAGTGGTTCACGGCAATGTGGTGAACATGGTCAGCGCCTCCTGGGATGGCCTGAACTATTCTCACAGACAGCTGCAGTCTAAAGAGGGCAACGTGGCCACCAGCTCCTCACTTATCATGCAGGTAATGCTCAAGTATTATCTCATTGTTTTACAATTCTGACAGTCTTTTTACTATTTTTTGGTTTTATCATTTAATCTAAGATCTTGTTTAACCCTGGTTTTTGTGTGACAGGCAGCCTGGTGTGTCCTGCCTTCAAGAGATCTTCTTGTTCTCACTTCTCAGAAAGGAATCCAGGTGGGTTGAGTGTTATTGCCATCCAGTTAAAACTGTTTTTGCTCAGGAAGCAGGAAGATTTGTTGCTAAAACTGTGGATTCATAAAAGTAAACTCAACAGCTACTGACGCTGAGAGTCAAAAACATAGGACAAAAAACAAAAGTGGCACCTGTGGCTCCTGACGATGTACTGATGTGTTTTGAAGCAAAACAATTAGTCTGTTCAAGAAAGTGAACATTATTATCTTTAATCCAGAGATTTAGAAAATTATGCTTCCTGCCTGTGATGATGTATGCATGAGCACAATCTCACATATAAGCTGATGTTGTTAGTTTACAGTTTAAAAGGAGGATGTGTGTGTTTTATTGTTCGTCAGAATGGTGCTTGTGCTTATCCTGAATGCAGAAGCCCATAAAAAAGGTTAAAACAACCAGTGCAATCTTACTTTTGAGTTTTTGCCCATATGAACACACTGCGGACCACTAGTCTAGGATTTGAATTCAAGGTAATTGTGTTCAGGTTCTTGCACAGACATTTCACGTCATAAAAACTCAGTGTATTGTCAGCTATTAATTAGCTTTGGCTCTATATGTTTTCTTTGACTCTTAAAGGGCTGGCAAAAAATTGACTTTTTTTATGAATCACCAAAGACCACTGTTTCAAAAAATCTTCTGTAAAATTCACATTTTAGATGGCATGAGGTTGAATAAAAAGCAAATTTGACATTTTTGGGGGTGAACTATTCCTTTAAGTTGTCTTCATTCACCAGATGTATGAATCGGATGGATCCATTATGGTCTACTGGCATGCACTGGAAACACCAGAGACACCTACTGGTCAGTGAACACCACTGCATCTCTGTAAATCATAAACGTGTTTATTCCTTCAATCTCTTCAATCTTTTGTTGAAAACTGGTTACTGGTAATTTCCCAGCTAAAGCAGTGTTTGCCCGAGGGATTGCAGCAGTGCGGGAAAAATACATTTGTGTAGGTAAGTGTCTTTATTAATCAGCAGTGGGCATACAGTAAATATTGTTCTATTATAAAAGACCTATTAACATATTTCATTAGTAATTGTGCCCCTTGAAATTACTATTTGGCTTCTTTCAGGAGTCTCATCTGGCTCAGTTCTAGTGTTTGACGTTCCCAGTAAAGGCAGTAACATCACCCTGTCTGAGGTTTTGGAGGAACACAAAGAGGCCATCACAGACATGGCCTCTGAGTGCTCAGGCAACATGGTATTAACTTACAGCTTTCATATCAGTGTGATTTGCAAAAATACACAAATGCTATTTATATATATATTTTTTGTTTGTCATGTTTAATTTACTGTTGTTTTTTAGGAGTGCATTGGTGATTTAGTTAGTGCTGATGACTCCGGCCTCCTCTGTGTGTGGAAATCAGGAGAAGATTTTCAACTGCTCAACAAGATCCCTGGTTTTGAGTAAGTTTTATTCATGAAATGTATGTAAATATATGATGTTTCATTATCATAATTTGGGAGGATCACATTCAGAGAGTTGTCCTAAACACAAGGAAGATTGCACTGCAAGGGGTGAGGATCGAGGAGAGAGGAGAATTTCTGAGGAGTCATGAGCGAAGAAACACAGGTGGATCCTTCGAGGAAGTGTGTTATTGACAAAACGTGATGCACAATGTACATTTTCCTCCCCTTTATTGGCACATATGCGCTAATAATCATTACCTACAGCAGAAAATTCAAACATACATTAATGTACATATTAAGCATAGATTTATTGTAAATGTAGGTTATGTTTTAATAGTTCCTTAATTTTGATTTAATGTACTTTTCAGCACAAATAAAAAGCAGTTAGTTACTAGGAATAATTCATTGTTAATAATAATATGTAAAATAAAATAAAAATACAGACAAATAAAATACAATACAAAAATACAAATGTTGTATTTTGTGGAGGTTGAAACTTTTACAACATAAATAATTGTCTCTAATGTTGAAGGATCCTGATGTGCAAGCAAAATCAGTGGTGTAAAGTATTTATTAAACGCTAAAGAAAGTGAGGATATATGATTTCACTTGATTTCCTCACATCATTTCCTCGCATCCTGAAGCTAAGACATGAGGAAAGGAAGCGAGGACAGGAAGGTTGCACAAATAAGAATTGAGAAGCACCCCAATAACACTCAGACCGTGATTGGCTTGTTCTCTTGGCTTGTGTATGGTTAGGGCTGCAGCAAAACTGTTGTTGGTATATACTGTATGTACACAACAGACTGAGGGTAATGCTTCTTTTGAAGTGCTGGCTGCACACATGAGCACTGTATTTTTAGACGCGGTGTCAAGTTAAAATAACTTAAAATTTTACACTCATCCGCTCATCAATGTCAGTTCCAAAGCAGTGGACCAATCAGAAGAACTCAGGAGGAATGGCAAGCATTGCAAGCTTCTGTATAGAGGTTCTCAGTGGCTTTCTCTGATACCTTCATGCTCTATGCTGAGCTTTTGTTTAAAACCAGTGTTGACGAACATGTGTGACCATTACACTCGCGTCTCACGTTATTTGAAGCAAGATTCTTTTAACGCAGCACAGCTCATCAGCAGTAGACCAAACGGAAGAACTTAGAGGCAGTGCAAGAGTTCCAAGAAACTGTTTATAGGCACTCCGTAGCTGTGTCTGGATACCCTCATGGTTTATGCTGTGCTTTTTGTCAAACTATTCTGAACCGTTGCCTTTGAATGAGCCCTTAGATGCAATCTGTGAGATTGGACCCTTACCTCTGTCCTTTGACATTTGACAGCATGCATTCACCACCCCCATCTCAAGTCCTATCTATATAATGTCAACCAAGGCAGGGCGAAGGGTACTTTGGGTACGGGCCAACATTCAGAGTTTGGTGGCCTGCCCTCGGACAGCATGTCAAATAAACATAATTTTATATCTATAATTAAATTAAAGTTAACTTGTGAAATAAGTATATGCTGCGCATTAAGTGGACCTTACACAAAACTCCATTTAGAAACACTCTGTAAACCTCAGATTTGACATAACCTATGTTAATTCTAAACATTTGTAAATAAGGTGTGCATATTTACAGAAAGTAAAATTCCCACCAATTGTACCAAGTGTACTTGAATCGGATCTAAAATCTTTTAAACTCTCTTCTCAGATTTGTCTCCAGTATATTGTATGAATGTAAAAATAGTTGACCATATGCCACACAAAAATCTAGTAAAGTAAAATACATTGTTGACTCCAATTATAAGTTATTAATAAGCCCTATTATATGGTATCATGAAATAACTATAACTGTTATTATATTAGGTGCTATCAAAATGAAGTGTTGTCAGTTAATAAAGTATGTTAAGTTATTAATAAATAAGTTGTGCTTCTTATTTTCTCAGCACTACTTGTTCTTCAGTTAAACTGTGGAAGGGCACAGTCATTGCAGGCTATGGGACAGGACAGATTCGTCTGTACGAGGCAGTCACAGGTATACTGCATGCAGAGGTTAATGCCCATGCACGCTGGATCTACTCACTGGACATCGCCCCGTTCACTGGGCTGGTGAGAACTGAACCTTGTATACAGTCTGTAGGTCATACAGTTAAAGGGTCATGAAACTCCCTGTTTCAGCAGTGCTTAATTTTCATCTCATTTAAAGCTTCCCACAAATGTTTTCTGCAATTCAACATTATAAACTTCTACATTGTTTTGTAAGCTTATTTACATTACGCAAACACATACAGTATACCCAGTGACCATTTGTATTTTTCATTGAAAATTGATGTGTGTGTGTGTGTGTGTGTGTGTGTGTGGGTGTGTGTGTGCATGTGCGCTGTTGCCAATCCCATATAGAAATCTGATGCATGGAAATATATGCAAATTACATATATGACACAATTTCATATTTTGATTTCATATATATAAAATATGTCATATACACAGCATATGTTTTAAAAATGTGCAAAATGGCATGTATGTTTGCATTGTATGTTTCATGGCCATTTAATGATTTAATCTCTATTTATGATCAGTTTTAGTCTAATAATTATGTTTTGAACACTTGTTTTGAAAAAAGCATTCACATGTATTCTTTAAAAAAACAACAACTCATGTAACAACATTGTTTTCCTTTGTTGAATGAAAAAGCTCCTTTCTGCAGCAGAAGACTCTTGGGTTCGAGTGTGGCATCTCAGCTTGACCCCCGAGACTAACAGTGTAGAGGTAAACCCCTTACAACGCACATACAAAAGATTGGGCTCAGTAGGATTTTTAAAAAGAGATTAATATTTTATTCAGCATGACCTGCTAAACTAAGTGACATTGCATTTGTGTAAATACATGTTAATTATTTATATTGTTTGTAGCTTATATAATGCTTCCTTTTGAAATTCCTGTTCACCTGTTCACCAGTTTTTATCATTGATAATAATAGGAAATGTTTGTTGCGCACCAAATCATAATATCATATAATCAGTTACTATTATTAATGATTCTGATAGATCTTGTTAGAAGATTAGAGTAATGATGCTTAAATTTCAGCCTTCACAGGAATAAATTACATTTTAACATATATTGTGGTAATCAAATTGCAAATACTGTTGCTGTTTTTACAGTATTTTTGATCAAATAAGAGCAATTTTGCAGAGCATAAGACAATTTCTCTGCCCTTTCCAGATGGAGCACATGTATAACGAGTGTGTGACTGATATGCAAATTTGTGGAGCCAAGTTCTGTGACGCCGACGGCTATGCCTTTGCAGTGACTGGCTATGACTTGAGTGAGATTATCCGTTACACACAAGCCTAATCAGTAATACAACATGTACTTCTAAGACATTCCCAAGGGTTATGTGAGAATCACTTCTAAGATGTCATGTCTTGACAACAGGTTGGTGAGCTGTCTTGATAGGCAGGCCGGAATGAATGTTATCTTAGCTAAAGTCACTGCGTGAACTGGATAAAAAGCCTCGCTTGAACACCAGGACACTGTGTTTACTATGTGTACATGACTGGAGTACTAAACACACTATTGTTCTGATAATGAGGTAAAATGTGTTACGTTGGTATCAAAAGAGCATATAGATTACCTCCTGATCTGGAAGCAAGTATATTATCATAAATAATGTCAGAAGGGTTTGTGCGTGATTGCTTTGTTTGTGCTATTTTTAGTTGAGTTAATAAATGTATTTAGTGAAGTGTTACTGAACAATTTCATTTATTGGGTGAAATAAGATTCAGAAAGCTTAAAGTATTTATTTAATATAAATATAATGAATGTAAGTCTTGCAGAAGCTATTTTTCCAAAGGGAATTCTTTATAATTGTCTAGCCTTAAATATAAAACAGATTGTATCTAGATGTTAGTTTCAGGTACAGTAGATGTTAATGTTGATATTGAATTGTGTCATATTTTAGTTAATATGATTTTGTATTTCTTTGTCATCAGTTTGTTAGTGACAATTCAGCAAACTATTAAAAAATGCAAAAATAGGCAGTGATTGTTTACTATGGCTTTTATTGCAATTAGAAATGTGTACCAGTAGATGGCGATAAATCTTATCTTTTAGATCATATGTTTTTCTGGACATTTGAGATTAGAATTCAACAAATCAATTTCAACAAATTAATATCTATCACTCATTCCTATTCAAAATGTAAAATATGTGCAAATCATCTAAATGGTCATCTCTGTCATCTGTGTGTAAAATTATTTTTCTTATCATTGTTTTAAATCCAAAATGTGTATTTCACCAGCTTTTTAATCCATATTTAAGGGAATAGTTCACCCCTAATTGAAAATTTACTCACTGTTTACTCACCCTAAAGTTGTGCCAAACCTTTATGAGTTTCATTCTTATGTTGAACACAAAAGAAGATATTTTGAAGAAAGATGAAAAACAATAACATTTGACTTCCATAGCATCTTCAAAAACAAGAAAAAGGGTGACTAAATGATGACAAAATTTTCATTTTGGGGTAAAGTACCCCTTTATTACGTTCATCGGTATTAACTTCAGTCTCTTTGCGCCTCTTGGTTTGACTTAAAAAAAAAAAGTAAGAGGAAGACTGTGATCGTCAGATGTGTCCTTCAGACTCCTGAAATAAGGCCCGGTTGAGTCCTTGTCCTTGATTCACACCCTGTTATCACACTGTAATGTTTTGTTATCATTATGTCATTCATGTGCAGGTTTCTTTTTTTAGGTCACAGCAGAACACCGGCAGAATGAGCATTATCACGTCAAGCTGTTGAAATATCTGTGATGCTCAGTTGGCTGTATTTCCCCCATAATATTTATGTGCATAAATCTGTTGTTCCCTCATAGTATTATCCACACCACACATGACCTCCCTTGCTAGCTTGTTGTTGATAAAACAACATTCTTTCTTATATAAGACTTTTAGTTATGGGTGACACTATGTGCGCCCTGTATGTTTTGAAAGAGAGTGAATATCAATGACAGATCTAATGGGCAGAGAATAGACCACTGACCATCAGATTTGATATTGGTCTAAAAGGAAGGGAGTCCAGAGAGCATCAATGAGAGCTCCATTGGCTGTGGTTTAATGGAATTATGTAACCCTGCTGTGCGGTGGTGGGCCACAGTGAGATGTGTTTAAGGTCATTGTGTTTAGTGGGATCTGTGGTAATAAACACTATGGCTGGTTTACAGGCTGTGTAAAATTCAATAGTGCTCTCCAGACACATTAGATGTGTGGCCCCTAAGGGGATGCAGAGTTTCCGGATGGGCACTGCAAGTCAGTGTGGTACAATGCATTTCTAGTGGACACATCCTGCTTATTAATTACACTTAAGAAGCTGTAGATAAACTATTGTGATCAGTTTTTTTTAGACCTGTTTGAGGTGCTATTCAGTGGTCCAAAGACAGAATCCAACATTATTGGTGAAGGTTAAGTGCATGCAAGTCTTTTCTTTGTGCTTTTATAGAATTAACATTATAAGTTACAATTTATTTACAATGTTTTTCATCTAAATGAACTATATTTGGTTTGGGTGATTTAAAGTAAATATAGCAAAAAGTTAATTTAACTAGTTTATTTACCAGTGAACTACATAATTAAAATATGACACATACCTTTAATTATTGAAATACACAATTCACTAGATTAGTTTTGCAATCATCTCCTGTGCATATTACAGGCTAAGGTCACATTCAATAATGCAGATTTAGTTGGTATTTGGCTTGATTGATAGGAATGCCTGCATTTCAGTTCTGATTGTTCGTGGAATTTACAATGATACAGTAAGTGAAATAATTTGGTATATAACTGCAACCATTTACAGCAGGCCATCACAGCACTTACAATAAGTTGAAAATTGTTTACCACAATTGATATTAAACAAAGAACAAACAAACAACAACAAATCATTTCCATTGTCCTTTTATGTACTATGATTTAAATGATCATTTAGCCTGGATATAGTCTTATGACATATGTCAGGCAAAAGAAAAAAGTACTGTGAGGTTGCAGCAGTGAATGTGTTATATGTGTTTGTATATAGGAGATGGATGAGGTCTAATCTATAACAGTCTACACCGGGAGGCCATGTAGACAGTTATGTGATAGTGTAGTTTTGTGAGGTGTGAATGGCCCTTGGAATTACATCTACAACCTTCTCATGTTCAGATGTGTGTGTCTGACTTGATGGAAGTGAGATCAGACGCTATTGTGGAATCTGTCCCTATAAATGGCAGCAGTCAGCCTGAATGGCAGGTATAAAAAAAACTTGAACATTTACAAAACCTTATTAAGATAAATAGTGCTATACCTTAATTTTTCATTCATGGTCTTACCCAGTCAGTTTTTTTTCCCAGCTGGTATAGTTTTATGACATCAGGAGTAAATTTGCACAAATTAAAGTTGTACAAAGACATGAATTGTTATCATCTGTCTGAAAAAGCAAAAGGTCAGATTAACTGAGCATTAATGGTCAGATTTTAGAATGTTGCACATTAAATTTATTAGTCTGCTGTTTTGAGTTTTATAAGATTTGCTTGGGAAATTTCTGTGTTCAGAGTTTCAGTTAATCAATTTGGGTGCAATGCGGTTTGTTTAGCAATAGATATTTTCCAATGCTATTCATATTCTTGAGTCTATAAAGCCGATGTTAATATTGCACACAACTTTAATTACAAGTCCGAATAAATGAATCTCCTTGTCAGATTTATTTGTAGCTTTCCCAGAAAAGTGGCTGTGGCTTTTCCACAGAGTTGCAAGAGAAAATGTAAAATTTGTACCTTCCGTTGTCACTCAGTTATCATTTTAAATGAAGAGTTCAGAACTATTGAATTAAAGAAAACAATTTCATTGTTAATGCAATTAAGAAACACATTGTCATCATTCTGTGCTTCTGTTTGTTTTTTAAATTTATATATATAATATATATATAAAATAAAATATAAAATGGCAAATTGTTCCACTTAGGAGACTAAATTCATTTAACACAACAAGACAAGTCCAGCATGCCATTACTTCATTTTTAGAATGCACATGGCATCTACAACCTCAAACCTGTTACTAACACTTACTGTAAGACAATCATGTGCTTTAAGGAAGAAAACTAAGGAAGAAAACTAAACTGACCTGTGTGTACATGTATAGTAGCACAAGGATTAGGTTTTCTATGGAAATGAAAATGTGTCTAACACAATTATACATTTGAAAATGCAATTGGAGTCATTTCACATCATTTGTTCAACTATTAAATTCATTACTACTGGGCCACTAACCCCTAGCAAGTGAAGTCAACAGCTGAAGGCAGTTAACTGAACAATGTATTTACCTCACTAAGAGAATTGTTAATCCAGTCTGCTTGATCATTTTAGTTGAATAATTTTGGGCATGTAAAATGTTTATTGTTTAGGACCAATAGTTAATAAAAAATAAGAATTTTCTTCTTTTGGGTATTTTAATTTTATTATTTTGTTATCTAGATTTGTTTTGTTTGTTATTTTGGGGGTTGAGTCTCTCTTGGCTATTGTGATTTCTTTTTTCATTCTTGTCTATACATTTAATTTTAATTTAACTTTAACAGATAAACTGCTAAAAGTGGAAGCTACTAAATCATGTAAAGGACTTAATAAGCAGGAAAAGGTGAAATACTTTGACAGACTGACTTTAATAGGCTTTATTCTGCTTGATTTAGTTCTAAATTGTTTTTTTTGAGGTCCTAATACAGGCCAAACATGATAATGATTGATCATTTTCAGCAGCAGCAATCAGCAAAATATGCAAGTTTTGTTGAGTTCAGTGGCTTTGTTTACATTCTCCTCTCAACCATTGCCGACTGATGATGCATTGTGAAATCTGTCTTTAAAATGTCACTTGCCTGAAACTGTTTGAGAGATCACGTCGGGGTCACCACATTATACTGGCTATAATTTCTAAGAAAACAGAAGACTCCCCAGAATCTGCTAATATAGTGATAGTCATAGTGATTTAAGTAGAATCCAAAACAAATCAAATCTAACGTTTCTGGTAAAATTGTATCACCCCAATTACATAATTGAACAATAAGAAACCAGAAATTCAGAAATGATAAATACAGAACATCAATTCCTCGAAGAAGATTCGAAGAGTTGCATACCTGACCTTAAGTACACCATAACGTGCGTGCCCTGAATGATCTCAGAGACTCACACACTGCACCCGGGCTGTTCTGACTAACAGAATCCCAACGACACTTTTGCACCTTTCCCTTAAATATTCAAATTAGAATTGAAGACAATAAAAGCTTCTCAGTAGTTTCGTTGGGACATGAGGTGACATGAAGACCATTTGTACCCTGGAGAGTAAAACAGCATCTGCCATAGATCTTATCAGGGGCACAATTCAGATCACTCATTCACTCACTAACTAACTTTTCTTAAGCATGATCCCTTATTTTTATCAGGGGTCACCACACAACTCAGATCAACTGAACAGAATTCTCTCAAATTGCTGGCTAATGGAGTGATGAACACAGGGAAGGAACTGCTTTGTTGCCAAAGGAGTTTCTATTAATCATTTTCATTCATTTTGAAAACTCCTGCTGTAAAAAACTAATCGAAAATCTGACACTTCACCTCCACGTTTTTTTTTAAACACCTTGGGGTCAGTTTTTAGTTTGAGGACTAACATAATGTTACCCACTAGCAAAAATTAGTCAGGTTTTTTCATTCTTTCTGCTGATGAGGTTTGTTCACTGCAGAGGGTCTAGAATCCACTCATCAAAACTCATATTCACCGAACCTATGATCTCCAACACCATCTGCTACAAAGCAGTAAACATTGATTTTTGCTCTGTCTATCATTTGAATTTTGAAGACAATATAATATAATAATAGATCTACAGTCACCGAGTTTGTTCATTCTATTTTGCTCAAATAACAACAAAAAACTCCACAATACTGTTATCATGACTTTCAGAAAAGAGGGGAAAAATTGGTGAGACTGATAATGGCAGCCAGAAGAGAGAACAATGTCAAATTTGCTGCCCTGCCCATAGATGCTGCATTAGAAACATAACCATTATTATTTTTATATTATTGTAATTTAATGCAAAGATTAGATAATACAAAGTATATCTTCATAAATGTACATACTTTTTAAAATTAAATGTTAAAAACTTTCTAGGATTTAAGAAGCTGATTAAATACATCATCAGAGTCTTGTGAAAAGGGTCCATTGGTTTCACTCAGATGTGTGTTGGTACTTCATTTCATATTGACTTTAAATTATTTATATTTTCTAAACATCCACAAGGTGGCCATAAGTTATTAAAAAAAGATTCATAAATGAGGGACCATTATGCTCTTTTTGACTTGACGCCTTCATGCAGGCACATAATTTAATCTTTAATTAGTCCTTGGGATTTAAATAAGCATGCATTAGTTGTTTGCTTTGTTCTGGCTTCCATGCTTGGTATTATAAAAGCCAATAGAAACCATAACAGGTTCATTAGTCTGAATGGAATATATTTTGATACAAGATGTTACATGTTTATTCATGTAAATGAAATGGAGAGAGGCTTTTGAAGACTGTACAGATGCAAGTGACCACCATCACAATATTCTGCAGATGCACAGGCTTTTTTATTCATAAAGACTGAACTGGCTTTGTGTTGTGCGGAATAATCTGTCCACATAAAACATCACAGTTCATTCACTTTCATTCCTGTCTGTTTGTCAATGTATTTTTAGCAATAGCCTACCCAAACCCAGCGACCCGGCTTTGATGTTCAGCAAACAAAAGCTGCTGGATGCATCCCATTAATGTGAATGATTAATTTGGAGATGTCTGCATGGAACACGTTCTCACTTCCAAGACTTTCCAAAATCTTTCGGCCTCAGCACTGAGCCTGCTGGGAAAACTTTGCCACACTGGGATTGACAAAGTAATTCCTCACCAGTCTGGAGCAGGGGAGAAAAACACACGCAAGGAGGAAGTAAGGGAAAAAGTGTCTCCAGAAAATAGTTCATATAAATAGGCTGAATAGATACCCATGGGGCACCTCAACAAAACAAAAACCATCTTGTCGTTATTAATGTGGGTCACAGAATTGAATGGTCACACATTGACTTTATCATTGAAGAATCACACAAGCTTATTGTGTTAGTCAGATCCCAAAGATCATGCTTAAAATTAAACAAATATTAATAAAGCAGGCACTCAAAAGGCCTATTAGATTCTAAATACTTTAAGTCTTACATTTAATTATACAAACAAAATAACTTATCTAGAAATCTAAAAACATTCAAATGTATACATCAATGTATACACAAATATTGACGCTGGGACACACCAAGTCAGCGGTCAGCCGCTGGGCTTTGTCACTCAGCGTCGTTCAGGCTAGTTAGTTTGGTGTGATCCACACATTGCTCTGACTGGTTATTCAGAAATGTATCAGAGCGTAAGTGTGACTTAGTTAAGTGATATAGCATGTAAACAATTCAAGTCAAGAAGTAACACAAAGAGACCGGCTGTAATTTTGCGTCAGAAGTTCACGTTGTGAATGAGAATACAGATAATGCCCTCCGCAGGTGCGGAAAGACATCCTCTCATGCAGGCACAGAATGCGCACACTCTTGTTTCAGTCGGTTTTTGTTCGTTTGGTGTGTTCATGGACAGCTTTTGGTCTAGAAGGAACCAGACATGAGTCGACAACATAGTTAGGTTTCTAGTCGTTTGACGTCGCCTTGGTGTGTACCTGCCTTTATATCAATCAATCAATCAATCAATCAATCAATCAGTCAATCAAATCAAACAGCCAACTTGCAAAATCATGTTGGATAATAGAGGAACTATGAATCAATATGGTTGAGGAGATCTGAGAGAAAGGTTTCAGAAAATCTGTGGACATCCCTGGATGAAAGACATATGAAACTGGCAGCAGAGTAATGCTTTAATGTTGCTTTTTTATTATAATTCAACTAAATGCAGACAAACAGTACTATTATACCTGTAAAAGAAAGGCAGATAGTAAACATTTACACATCTCACTAGTCCCCCATTTCTCCTGTTGCAAAATTAATTGTCTGACTCAAGAAACATCCAAGCTTAAGTGTCTTGTTTTCTGTTGCATGTTGTTTCAATATTAACTATTCAGATGAAATACTGAGTCATTTCCTCCATGAGAAATAATCTCAGATTTTTAGATCTTACCTACTGTATACTTGTATGCTAATTTTATTTCTTTTAGACACCCTGAAATACAACAGGACGAGCAGGGAGCAATGCCTGTTGGTTTATCTCAAAGCTTCATTAAAGAGGTAATTGTGTATAAAGATCAAGTGCGCTTATTGTCATCAGGCTGAACTTGCACCTCAATTATCAGAAACGGATGTCCTGAGCCAGGTGTAATCAAATGACACAGCAGGATAGGGCACAAGGGCGTGAGTTTGGCAAAGAGAAGTGAAACGGCAGCCCAAAGGTTTGGCAGTAGCAGACTGGCATTAGAGATCAACACGTTAGCAGAGCAGAGCACTTGTGACACTGCACTGCTGTGTGTTGAAGTGCTGGGGGTGTGTAGAGGGAAGAGGGTCTTGAGCATGACCTCACAAACTGGCCCCGGAAACTGAGATAGGGCCTGACACTCAAGCAGCACTTGCAAGAGTGGCTATGCATAGGCAGGTTTATGCGTGTGACATATCAGTTAAAATGAGACAATCAAATTGTGTGCATAGGAAGAATGAAAAAAAAAAAACATCACAGGTTGTGCCTCAGGCTGCATTTTTGCCAATTGTAAAATATGTTGGGTACGTTGGTTGCTGAGTACATTTCATTGCACATTTCAGATGACAAATCCACTAGAGGGTGCTGTCTATATATTTGCAAATCTGAAATATGTTACTTAGTGTATGCGTATGTTGTAACAGATCAACCATTGACATAAACTTTTCCCTAAACCCAACTAATAGTGTTTTCAAAAGGAAACATATGAGAAAATTGCATGTCAGTCATGTGGTTTTATCTTGATTTTACCTCTTTTGTGGTACTGTGCTTCACCGGATTCGAGCCCGAGCAATCTGCATCACATGTACTACACCGTACAAAGTCAGTTACCGAGCAAACTGACCACACCAGAAAAGTTGTCCATATAGAGATAAATAGGTGAGGCAAACATTAATTTTGAAAATCAGTGTTAAAGTTTTTTTGTAGTATTTATTTGGTATTATGCAAAGAACTGCATGAAAATAATATTTTCATGCATATTATCTTAATAATTTATCTATTTTTGTCCTCTGTAAATATTGTTTGTGTAAAAAGGAACAAAATTTGTTGCCATAATTTTATGTATAAACTGCAGTCAAACATATGTTGAAGTACGTTTTTGCGGTTTCACAAAAATGTAAGGCCAAGCATGCTTTTACGGAGCCCCTAAAGTGATGTGCAAAAAAATAAATAAATAATAAGTAATTGTGATGAATAAGAAGTAACATATATATTTAAATTAAAATTTATGAATGGTAAATGTAATTGTGAATGTAAAACATTCTCACTGTAAAACAGTCCTTGATTGGTCTTTTCACATCATTCCGTAAACCTGAGATCTAGTTTCTGGAAAGCAGCAGGTAATGCCACTCTGTGAGGATTATCTCACAATCATGTTATGTTCTGGTCAACCTCATTTGAATGGAGAATTCATGCTTTTAGTAAATATGTGTGATCTGCCATGGTTTAATGTACAAAACAAAATGCAGCCCCAAAACTGCATGTGTCTACTTAAAGGGCTTGGAACTGTTTGTTCTCTCTTTTCATGGATGTTTTACGCAGCGGATGCCCTTCCAGCTGCAACCCATCACTGGGAAACACCCATACACTCTCATTCACACACATACACTACGGACAATTTAGCTTACCCAAGTCACCTGTACCGCATGTCTTTGGACTTGTGGGGGAAACCGGAGCACCCGGAGGAAACCCACGCGAACACGGGGAGAACATGCAAACTCCATACAGAAATGCCAACTGACCCAGCCGAGGCTCGAACCAGCGACCTTCTTGCTGTGAGGCGATCATGCTACCCACTGCGCCACTGTTAACCCAAAATTAACATTAATATATCTATTTTTTTTCTGAGAACATAATTTAAAAGTATATTACTTGTTCTCTCACAGCAAGAAGGTCTCTGGTTCGAGTCCCGGCTGGGTCAGTTGGCATTTCTGTGTGGATTTTGCATGTTCTCCTCGTGTTCGCATGGGATTCCTCCAGGTGCTCCGGTTTCCCTCACAGTCCAAAGACATGTACTGTAGGTGAATTGGGTAAGCTAAATTGTCCGTATGTGTGTATGTCCTGCTCCTCCAGTTTGAGCGTTGGGCTGACAACCAACCTCATAAAAACTAGATGTTACGAAACACCAATATGGTGCGGCTAAATATCAACTTCGATATAAATGGTCCTGAGAGTAAGTAAGTAAGTATTACTTGTTCTATTAATGTTACCAGAAGAATATATGTAGATGATTCTGAATAAATCTTTCCAGAATGTTGGCCAAAGGTCCTTGTCAGCACAGTGTGCTACTGCATATTTTCCAAACGAGTCTCATGAAAATGTGATGTGATGATTTGGTATGAATATACATCCAATAAAATTCATATGAAAGACGCACTAATTGGATTGTACAAATTCATATGACATAGCCACCAATTTGCAAAAAAACTAACAATGGACTATATGCACAGCAAGTGTTTTTTAGTCACAGATAAACTTCCAGTTAAAGGTTAGTGTGACTATTTTCAATTTCATAAGGTTACTTTTGCAGCATTGATAAAGACATTGAATGACAATATAGTCATTTAAATAGACTTAGTCATTCATTTATTTAGGCATAAAATGAAATGAAAGACTTTAAACACAATCATCGTCAGGAGCAGCAATGAATGAAACTCCATTGAAAATACTGTGCTAAAATAAATTTCCATATTTTCGCAGATCAATGGAATGCAATGCTTCTTGTCCAATTTGAGACCCACTTTATTTCATATAACATCAGGCTGTGAAGATCATTGATTTTTTTAAAGAAACCAGATCTTCAACGCAACAATTTTATGATGGCATGACAGTTCACCTTAACTGCTTGAGCTGGCTTACTCAAAATTAAAAGTCCCTGTGCACATGCCCCATTACCTTTTGGAATATGTTGGATTTTCAAACTATAATGGTCATTTTTTTTTCCCAGTTTGCTCTAACAAGTTTGAACAAGTCAGGTAAATTGGTTGAAAAACATCTCACCCACAGACTGAAATGTTTAGTTGTAGACAAACATACTTTTCACACAGACTGGCTAATGTAGACTTCATTGAATGTGGACTTGCTACTTCCGTCAGTGGAGATATACCATACCAATTGGCATTACATAATTTCCGATGTCTATGAGAGATGAGAAGTACTACAGTCTATTTAGTGGATTGTGCTGCATATTTTTGTGTAGTTTGACTGTAATCTGAATGTACTAAATTTGCCATGTTATCATTATCATGACACCCACTACTATAGTTGTATTGCTTCACTGCCATTTACAAATCCTTCCCTGTGGCCTCATGGGACAATAAAGTGTCTATCAGACACACATTTCAGATTCTTGAAGTATAGGTTATCTGGTTTCTATTTTCCTTTTTTTGTCGCATGGTGGCTCAGTGGTTAGCACGGTGGACCCACAGAAAGAAGGTTGCTGGTTCGAGTCCCGCCTGGGCCAGGAGACCTTTCAGTAGGTTTTCATGTTCTGCCCATTTTTGTGTGGGATTCACCCAGGTACTCCAGTTTGCGTAGGTCAATTGAGTTATTGGTGGTTCATTCTGCTGTGGTGACCCCTGATGGGAAAATAAGGCAACAAGCAGAATGAAAGTGTCAAAGGCAAATCAATAACATAAAATAGTTCTTTGGTGAAACTATATGCATATGCTATAGTTAAGGCCAATAAATGGATTACATTAAACACCTCCAAAAATGCAGTAAAAGGTCAATAAAAAGTTCTGTCATGAAACTCTATGCACATGCAAGCTGATAGGTCTCAGCTAAAATGCTCGTATGTCATTAACTAAATGTCGCAGGATATTGGCTGTTGCCTTGGCAGCCGATGAGCTTGCACCTCAGCGTTTCAAATGCTCACTGTTGTTTTACTCTAGCATGTGCAGCACGTTTTTCAGAGACCCTCCTCCACCCCAGCACCACCTGTGTTGAGATCTGCTACGGGGGTTACATATACTGTATATTATGTTTGCAGCAGCAGTGTGTTATATTTTTATATGTCTGTGAATATACTGGCAGTAGCAAGTCTCTGTACTTGCTCTGCCATAACAATCAAAGCAGCAGAAGCAGCATACCTGTAGCAGGTCTATGCCTCAAAACCAAACACATCTACATTTCTATATACATATTCATTCCCATACTAAAGCTCTCCGTCTTTAAATGAAAATGACTCTGTAAACCATCCTTAGGACAATCCTTGGCAATGGAAGTGAAAATATACTTGAAAATCTTCTCTCTCTCTCTCTCTCTCTCTCTCTCTCTCTCTCTCTCTCTCTCTCTCTCTCTCTCTCTCTCTCTCTC
>CAIGQV010019084.1:183630-201181 GCA_903798115.1 Danio jaintianensis
CTCTCTCTCTCTCTCTCTCTCTCTCTCTCTCTCTCTCTCTCTCTCTCAATTCAATTCAATTTAATTCAATTCAATTCAATAATTGCTTTATTGGCATGACAAATGTTACAAATGTATTGCCAAAGCATTTATAAAGTTTACATTAAAAATAAAAGAACATACATATATAATAAAAAAAACCACAGTAAGTAGTAGTAGTTAAAAAAAAGAAAAAGATATATACTTATAATAATTAAATAAAAATATAAATAATATATCACATTATTATTCAATATATCATATATTATTCAATATATCATATTATTCATATTTATCAATAAAAAAAGTATAGATCAGAATACACTGTACATTTAACAATCAACATTTTAGGATAAAACAGTAATAAAAAAATAATAATAATCAGTATATTTACAATGATTCATTTATAATAATCTAGATGTGCGTGCATGTGTGTTTGCAAGCGCATCACTGTTGTTTTTTATTGGTCTGTGACAGGTTTTATTGTGACAGGCATTAATGTACTGTGCCACTAGAAGGATACAGTCAGTTTTTTCCCCTAGTAAATATTGCAGTTGTGTTTTATTGTCTGACTCAGTGAATTGAGGGTAAATGCTCTGGAGTTTGGGGTAGAATGTTTCTCTGATATGCTGATAGTTTGTGCAGCGGGTGAGGAAGTGTTCCTCCGTCTCCACCTCTGCCTGGGCACAGTGTGGGCAGATGCGGCTCTCTCTAGGTTGCCAGTTCTGTCTGAATTGGCCCGTCTCTACAGTCAGACTGTGAACACTCTCTCTCTCTCTCTCTCTCTCTCTCTCTCTCTCTCTCTCTCTCTCATTCATGCCATTGTTAAGGAAATGTAATCATTGAAAGGAACTGGAACAATAATAATATCTTTATGGTTCTCTTACCTATTCACAATTTTAGTTTAAACAACAAATACAAAGTACGTTCTCAAGCTTGAATGCAGCATTCCACCCTTTGAACTTAATGTTTTATTTAGATATTTAGTTAGATAGCCACTTCATGATTATGCCAACTAATAGTGTTTGCAGAGCAGCAGGTCTTACCAGGGAGTTCTAGGTAAGTTTTTCACAGAGTGTTCAGACCTGGTTTCATGTGTCAATATCTGTATCACATGGGAAACCGGTGACTTCATTGCACACTAAAGATTTAGATCTCAAGCAGTTACATGTATTCATCCATAACAGACTTCAATGACATTCGAAATTAGTCTTTGTTGACATTTCGGAACTTAAACAAAAAACAGCTCTCTTGTTTGTTGAATCAGGAACTGGACTTTGACATGTTAACGTAAGCAATATTTTCCTCCTGTCTCGATAGTCTGTGCAAAGATATTTGTTATTTTTTCTTATCACTGTGCTTGCGCAAACATTCACTCGCTGGCTAAAAAAAAAGTATGTTATGCAGATTTTGCTGCAAAGCATGTACAATTGTTTTAACATATTAATAAAAAATAAAAAAACAATGTCAGCCATAGTGAACTGGCTGCAGGCCACAATAAAGATGTATCAATTGCATAATATATTATCATGTGCAAATATATTACAGCTGTGGGTTTTTTTCTTGTGTGAGAGTTCCTCTCTCTCTCTCTCTCAGAGTTCAAAATTCAATTCAATTCAATAATTGCTTTATTGGCATGACAAATGTTACAAATGTATTGCCAAAGCATTTATAAAGTTTACATAAAAAAAAAAAAAAAATTAATTAAAAAATGTAAAATAAAAAATAAAAGAACATACATATAAAAAAAAACAATAGTTTGTGAGGAAGTGTTCCTCCGTCTCCACCTCTGCCTGGGCACAGTGTGGGCAGATGCGGCTCTCTCTAGGTTGCCAGTTCTGTCTGTATCGGCCCGTCTCTACAGTCAGACTGTGAGCACTCAGCCTGTATTTGGTCAGTGTTGCTCTTAATTTACTGCCCTTTACTGCACTCAGATATGTTGCTGTCGTATAATCTCTATTTAGGTCTAAATAACATTTAAGTTTACTTTGTTTTCCTGCTGCTTCATTCCAGTAAATCAGATACTCTTCTTTTCGTGCATTTATCATTTGATTGGGCTTAATTCTGTGGATGTCCGTGTCCTGATGCTGCCTGCTGTTAGTCATATTTGCTATGTTGGTTTGTGTTTGTAGCTTCAGGACCATCTGAATCAGGGGGCTTTTTCCAGTGTCCATTTCTTGGTTTTTGAGGGCTTTAAAATGATAAGAGTTGGGGTCACTCATTTTTATATGTTTCCAAAATTTGACGGCCCGTTTCTCAATGCGCATGAGTAGAGGATACTGGCCTAATTCTGCCCTGCATGCATTGCTGGGTGTGTTCCTCTGTACCCTGAGGATGCTCCTACAGAACTCTGCATGTAGGCTTTCAATTGGATTTTTATCCCATTTATCAAACTCGTGACTGAGGAGAGGACCCCACACTTCACTCCCGTGTAGCACTATAGGTTCAATCACAGACTGGAAAATTTTGAGCCAGATTCCAACTGGAATTTCTATTTGTGTTGATTTTTTAATGGCATAAAAAACCCTTCTTGCTTTCTCTTTCAGTTCATTCACAGCCAAATTTAGTCTTCCATTAGCACTTATTTTCAACCCAAGGTATGTGTAGCTTGTGGCAGGTTAAATTTTTGTCATACCAAGGGTGAAGCTGTGTTTCTTTCCCTGACATCTGGGTTTTTTCTGGAATATTAGGGTTTTGGTTTTCTTTGGGTTAACGGTCAGGGCCCAGGTCTGACAGAAGCTGTGCAGGATATCCAGCTGCTGCTGTAGACCCTCTTCTGTTGGCGACAGCAGCACCAGATCATCTGCAAACAGCAGGAACTTCACACTGGAGTCGTATAGTGTAAGACCTGGCCTCTCTCTCTCTCTCTCTCTCTCTCTCTCTCTCTCTCTCTCTCTCTCTATCCATGTGTGTGTTTGTGTGTGTGTGTGGTCCTGGCATTAATCATGTTGTGGGGACCAGTAGCAATACCAGTAAATTTTGAACTTGTGAGGAAATTAGTTTGGTCTCCATGAGAGAAAAATCTCCTAAATTACAAATAATTAAGTAATTTAAAAATCTAAATCAGCAGAATATTTTCTGTGAGGGTTGGGTTTAGGGGTGGTTTGGATAAGAGGACAAAATATGCTGTCTATACAGTAAAAAAATCATTAAGTCTATGGGAAGTCTCCATAAAGATAGCTTTGTGTGTGCGTGTGCGTGTGCGTGTGCGTGTGCGTGTGTGTGTGTGTGTGTGTGTGTGTGTGTGTGTGTGTGTGTGTGTGCGCGTGTGCGTGTGTGTGTGTGTGTGTGCCAGCTGTGCTGTCACTCAAGGAAACTCATCACATTTGTAACACACACTGGCCTTTGCCCTTTGACAGGATCTAAATTTGCTGTGCTGAGCAGAAATGTAACCTAATTACAAGTTCTCTAAAACACAAACTTGAGCACAGTCCTCTCAGAACCCATAAACCCCCCAAGATTCTCTGTCTGTCCTTCTAGTTTGCAACACAAAACACAAGCAAACACTATCCTTGGTAAATATGAACAAAACTGTAAATAAAGTCGTTATTGTTTCAACTTTAGATTTTTTGCTAGCTTTATTAAAGGGATAGTTCACTCACTCACTTTCCTTCAGCTTAGTCCCTGAAGATCAGGGTTCATAAGGGGGAATAAACTAGCAATTACTCTGGCATATGTTTATTTTATTTTTTTTGCAGATGCTCTTCCAGCCACAATTCAGCACTGAGAGTTACCTAACTAATGAACCCACAGTGCTGGGAAACACCCATACACTCTCACATTCAAACACACACTCATACACTAAGGCAAATTTTTGTTTATTCAATTCACCTATACTGCATGTCTTTGGACTGTGGGGGAAACTGAAGCACCTGGAGGAAACTCACACAAAGACTCCCCACAGAAATGCCAACTGGCCCAGCAGAGACTCAAACCAACGACCTTCTTTCTATGAGGCAACAGTGCTAACCACTGAGCCACCATGCCGCCCTTTAAAGGCATAGTTTAGGCCCCGTTTACACTGATGCATTTTAGTTCTGTGTCCACATTGGCATTTCATCTAGCGCATTCAGAAGTCTGAACTCTGAACCTGCCCAGCAAAGAGCAGCATGGGTCGGCCAGTCCATCAAAGATCTGCCGCTGGATCTCATCTCACTATAGTTGTTAAACGTGATATTTAATTCATCTTGTGTAAATCTCACGACTCTTTGGTGATTTGAATCTATCGCTTGATCTCAGGTAACATGTTTTGCCTGAGCTCAAAGTTAATATATTAATTTGTGGAACCATGTACATTGATTCTGCACCTCTAACTGATTGCTTGCCTTTATTTCCTATATTGTATAAACTTATTGTACTTTTATCATGGCCATTATTGATTATTAAAACTGATATTCAGCACAAGTATTTAGCATATTTTTCAATGAAAAGGAAAGAAGGAAGTTATAACTATTAGGCTCAGTTTTGTTATGCATACAGTGATAATGTACACGATGCCTTAACATTTTTGGTGTCTGTTATGTTTAAGTTGTTCATATCAAAATTTAAAAAGACAGTGCCTTATTGACCTTATTCTTTACGTACGAGCAGGCGCCGCCATTGGAATCTTTTTGGCTCAAGACTTCCGGTCTCATTCAATTCCGTTGATATTTAGATGTTGAAAACAGCTTGTTCTGCTTAATGTTGCAAACTGATGTTTTATTATTTTATTATTCTACTTTTATGTATTATGCATTTATGTATTTATTTCTGTATTGTCATAAACACACTTGTTTCTAGAGCAAGTAGTTGGACTGTTTTCTGCCGTTTATTATTCCTAGTCATTTCTCCCATAGGCTACTGAGTAGGAAGTTCTAAAACAATCGCAAAAACCAGCGCATTTATGCATTGCAGAATAAGGTCAATATCATGATTTCATTTTATTGTTAAGATGGTGAAACAATGTAGCCAGGGTGATATGAATGATGACGTTATAATGTACAATGTTCCATTTGAAGACTTACTTGAAGTGTCCTTGGGAAATTGTTCTCACTATCAAACTTGTAAAGTCTGAACTTACAAAGAATGGATGCAAGTCCGAACTTTGTGTACTTGAAATTGAGAAATGACCCCAATTATGTAGCGAATGTCGGCAGCCTCGCCTGTGTTTTCAGATGTCTCCATTTTCCTCCATCCACACATCCACATCCAAAGTTTACAATTATCTTTCATGCTCAGTGCTATTCATTCATTCATTCGTTCATTCCTTTTCCTTCAGCTTAGTCCCTTTTTCATCAGGGGTCACCACAGCAGAATGAACCTCCAACTTATGCAGCATATGTTTTACACAGCGGGCGCCCTTCCAGCTGCAACCCAATACTGGGAAACATCCATACACACTCATTCACACACAAATACTACGGCCAATTTAGTTTATTCAATTCACCTATACCGCATGTCTTTGGACTGTGGGGGAAACCGGAGCACCCGGAGGAAACCCACACCAACACGGGGAGAACATGCAAACTCCACACAGAAATGCCAACTGACCCAGCCGAGGCTCGAACCAGTGACATTCTTGCTGTGAGGCGACAGTGCTAACCACTGAGCCACCATGTTGCCCCCTGCTCAGTGCTATCAGAATTTTAAATGAAAATCATTGATAATATTATGACATTTGAGTGATACAGTGGGGGAAATAAGTATTGAACACGTCATGTTTTTTCCTGGCAATAATATTTTTAAAGGAGATGTTGACATGGAATTGAACCAGATTCAACACAAGGCGTCACGGTGGCGCAGTGGGTAGCACGTTCGCCTCACAGCAAGAAGTTCGCTGGTTCGAGCCTCGGCTGGGTCAGTTGGCATTTCTGTGTGGAGTTTGCATGTTCTCCCCGTGTTCGCGTGGGTTTCCTCCGGGTGCTCCGGTTTCCCCCACAAGTCCAAAGACATGCGCTATAGGTGAATTGGGTAAGCTAAAAATTGTCCGTAGTGTATGTGTGTGAATGAGTGTGTATGAATGTTTCCCAGTGATGGGTTGCAGCTGGAAGGGCATTCGCTGCGTAAAACATATGCTGGATAAGTTGGCGGTTCATCCCGCTGTGGCGACCCCAGATTAATAAAGGGACTAAGCCGAAAAAAAAAATGAATGAATGAATGAATAAAATTAGCCTTGTGGCCAAAACAGTTGTTACGCCCAGTACTGAACTACTAAAATATATTTATTATTTATATAAAATACTTTTTTTGATGATGGCAGCTTAAAGATGCCTCTCATATGGAGAATAAAGTCACATGCATTGCTCAGGTGTGATTTTTTTCCCAGACTAAAAGAGTGTAAAAATCTTGACGGTTCTGTGGGTCTCGTCTATCAAATCTGATCTTTAGTTTGTATTTTCTATTGGATTCAAGTCAGGTGATTGGCTGGGCCATTCTACAGCTTGATTTTCTTTCTATGAAAGCATTTGAAAGTTTCCTTGGCTGTGTCTTGGATCACTGTCTTGCTGAAATGTCCACACTGGTTTCATCTTCATCATCCTGGTAATGTAATTGTTAGACTGAAGCAGCTAATATTAATTTACAATGATGAAGGGCATTGTAAATAAATGATGTCAGCACTGACACACAGTCAGTTTTTAACTTGGGTGCAATGTTTTCTATTCCAGACACCACAGTCACAAGATCCTGAGGCCGTGACATCGGCATGCCCTGCAAATAGAGCACCTATACAGGGAATTCCCGTCCTGACCGGGTTTATATAGGAGACTGCACTTGATGGACTGTGTGGCCTCCAGATGGGCACTCAGGCCTGGACATCTTGAACATAGACAGAGGCGAACAAATGTGGAAATCTAAATGGAGCAGAAAGACAAATACGGCAGTCTGTTCATTAGTCCTTTCAGACAGCTAATGAAGATGAACATTTAATGAAACTGGTCAAACGAAGTGCAAGGATCACAATTTAGACTGTGACAATAAGAAGTGTAGCAGGTGGGTATTAACGGTAGACTAATTTTGTCATGTATTTTATATATTCTCAGGGGGTGTTGTTGGCAGTACTAGCATAGATTCTACCAGTGGATCTGAAGTTAGTGAATAGAAAAAAAAGATACATCAGAAAGATATATTTGGCTCTGCATTCTCATTTCATATTTTAAATCACAATGGTTCTTTGTGCTATTTATGTTTGTACTGTCAATATATACATACAGTACATGAATTTATTTAAGCATTGTCGTATAAAGACCTAATTAGCTCAAATTAACATTGCATTGTGGCTAAAATATTTGTTGGAAAATATTTAGTCTCGGTCAAGTTGCATATCCAGAATATTATTTGTAAATATTAGGGCTGCCACTAATGATACTTATATTGATTAAATAATGTATGGATTATTTGACTAATCTAAATATTACATTTTACTTAAGATCATTTTATGTACCTTGCAACTTTGTCATTCATTAGTGTGTGTGTATATTGAAAAAGGACGGGTCCCAGGGCAAACAGGACATCTGTTACCTTACAGGAAATTTACTCATGATTTTCTTCATTGTACACCTTTTTTTTTATTTTTTACAGTGATTATAATTATTTTAATCCATTTTGTATTTATTTGTTTGCTCTTTTTATACTAATAGTTCTAATAAATACTTTATTTTTATTTTAAAATAAATATTTAATTAATGTTTATTTTAACATTTATTTATAAATTATATTTTGCTTAATTGTTCATATTTTTTTAATAACTTCAATAATTGATCAATTACTTTTACATTTTACATTACTTTAATTACATTTGTGTGTTCTCCAGAGTGAAATGCTGTCTTAAGACTAGTCGATCACACTACTCGACACTACGAAAATGATCCTCAAGAAGGGGGTCACATGATCTGACAACAACTCTTCCAAAACCAAAACCACAGCCAATAAAATGTTGAGGGCAGAGCAATCAGAAAGACCTGAACACTATTGGCTGCTTGTGTGATGATGACATTACTGACACACAAGTGTTCAAGGGAGCGTTTGAAAACCATCAGCTGATGTGTCAGCGGATCGATCGCTCATATATCTGCGTGGTTCAGCTGATAGATGTGGCTTTAACATGCTCTTGTGTCCGTGTAAATGCAGGGTGAATAGCCAATCACAAACATTTCTGTTGAGCTCCTGAACACAATGGCCATTCAGTCCATGACTTGCTCTCTCATTGGCAGATTTTCTCCCGATCACAGCCAGATCTGTGGGCAAGCTCGTTAATTTGCAAATCAGGATCAAATCAGGCTTAAAATCCTGTAGTGTGAACTAGGCATTAGGTAACAGTTTTTATATTTAAAGGCGCAGTATGTAAGATTGACACCCAGTGGTTGAACTAGGTATTGCAGTTCTAATTCAAAACACTTTTTCACCTGGACGACTCCATGCAAATACAGGTTGCCAGATTGAGGGCACCAACAGGAGCGAGCATGCCTGACTATTAGGCCTACATCGTGCCCTACCTACACGCGATAGCAGGAATATTTTCTATGTTAAAATGAATTTTTATCCTAACCATCACCTGAAATTTCTATTTTAAAAATGGTTTCTATTTCTCGTGGCTGAACAACAGCATAAACTTCCATGACAATGATCACCGCAGGTACAGATTTTGTGCTTTATTCAGTGTTAAATTCTACCAATGTTAGTTTGAATACCATTTTACTCGATATTTATGACATAAATGTACATGTACTTTTAATAATGTTAAAGAGATTTAATATGTATTTATTAGATTCTAAATCTTACCTCTTCGTTGGAGTGCAGTGCATAATTCTGCACTTCTGAATGGCTGTAGGCCTGTTTAAATGTTTTTGTTGTGTTGCAACTTGCATGAAGATAGACAAATTACTTATCACTTCAAATATTGTCGTAGCGTGTTGACACTGTTACAATATGACCTGCTCAGCTGATGTTTAGGTGTGTTATATTTATATTATTTGCTAATTAAAAAACACCTCTTATGGATTTGTATAACTCTGAATCTGCGTCTCATTTCGGAGGCTGCTGCTGTCCTCCGGAGGTCACGTTTTCGGCCATGGTTCCATACATTGAGGCAGTCTTCAAAACTGAAATGAAATATGCTGTTTTTCACCAAGGCAACCCGGGGTGCTGAAATATAATTGGGCAAACTGGTAGTGGGCAGGTTATAGAGACCAAAACAAAAACAGACATTCTGATACAGAATGTACATTTTCAAAGGAGAATAACTTTAGCAAGACTTTAGTATTGTTTTTCAAGTGAACAACTATGTTCACTTGGCATGCTTAGAAGAGTCCAAAACTTACAGCACCTTTAAAAGTCTCTCATCAAGGAAGATCAAGTATGAAAGTGCAATAAATGAGAGCATGCATATGTAAATTGCGAAAATTTGAGGAAACACTTTCTCAGGGCAGGGGACAGAATTTTCTGAGCCAAATGAGCTGGCACAAACTCTGACCCTCACACTGTAAAGGAAGACTCTCGCCCGGAGGTCAGAAAATACACGTGCAGTGTTGATAATCTTGAGTGGGCATGATATGAAGATGTACCCGTCCCTGTTTCCATGGCGACCCCAAAGTGGCGCTCGGAGGTGTGACGTTGCCAGCAGTGTGACATGTGCCAAAGTCGACCGCTTATCTATCGTTCGCTAAGTTTCTATTCATAGCTCTCGATGGTGAGCCACGCTGAGGATGGGCATGTGGTGGGTACAGTTGGGCAACGTGTCCCAGCCCAGATCTGAGCATCTCATGCTGGGTTTAGAGAGGCTGGCAGAGCGCAGGTGTGTGGATGATCTGCCCGCAAAACCTCAATCCTCAGTTCAGCTCAGTCTGAGTAACACCTGATATCCAACTGAGATGTGCGATGGGCTTTAGTGACACAGTTTTCCCCAGATAACAACTGTTAGGTTCAGCAATAGGATTTTTTTTTTGTAGCTATTTTTTAATTAGTTTTTTTGACTGTGGTTTGTGCTTGTCAAAGAAAAAGAAAAAGAAAAATCCATGCCCAATTTTAACGTTTGTGGTAAACACATAATTTTAATTAAATAGTAATTCTTGATTTATAAATCAAAAATATAAAATAAAGATTTGCATATATATTTTAAGCATATTTATTTATAATATTTATTTATATGCTGTAATGAAATGAACTAACTCACATACTGTATAAATACATAATTATAGTCATATTCTCACATTTTTTTGTTATTTTATTGTAGAATTGTTTTCATTTTATATTTGTAGTACTTTATTATTTACCTTATGAAATGTGCAAAATATAATTATGACTGATTTTTAGCTGTCGAATCATTGCTTATTTTATTTTTTATATTTTTTGTATTATTATTTATGATTAAAATATGTTATTTATATCATGAAATTTAATATAATATAACTTGCATATAAAAAGTATAAAAAAATTTTTAGATACATTTCTATAACATGCTAATTATTTATTAGCTCACATATTCATTCCTGCAAAAATATCCATGCATTTGCAGCTCAATGTTGTGGACTGTGAGGCTGTGATTGGACCCAGAAAAGATGCCCTGCAGCGAGGAGAGCTGAATAATCCACAACTGGACAGTTTTGGGTTTTTTTCAGCAGAGGGGTTGGGCCTGGGGACAGAATCTATGTAAATAACAGCTTTTGTGGGTGATTGTTCGAGCTCAATTGGCACCTCTGTAATGGGCTTTTGTAAAGTGGATCAGTGAGGAGAATGGCACGGCTCTATGCCACAGAAAACAAGCCATTGTGGGCTCTGTCTGTTCAGTGCCAGGGACACAGAGAGTTGCTGAGAGAAATTGATCTGGCCGGGCTTTACCCCTAGTCTTTCATGTGTCTGTGGCATTGGCCAGGATTGGCTTTGTTAGAATCAGCCTACGCAAGGTCTTTCCGACCCAATGATCAGCACTTTCCCCCCCGGGAGATGGGAGAGAGGCAGTGGACTGCACTGGAGCCACTTTTATTCTCCATTGTGCCCATGGGTACATCAATAGTGTCGGGTAGAAGAAGAAAAAAACTGCTGGGAAAGACACTTTGGAATAAAAACCCAGGGGAATCAGCAACCGCTTGTTGTTGTGTTGTAGGCTGCCCATAAAACACAGCATACAAAGTGTTAGTTAAAATTGTGCTTGCGTGTTTGGATTAATTGTTTAGTTTTATCATTGTTATCACTTATGAAAACAAGTATAATCCTTTTTATTAAAGGGATATCACTTGCCAAAATTACAATTTGCTGGTTCCCACTTTAAATTAAGTGTCTTTAATTACTTTGTACTTACATTTAAATGTTAAATTTGGTACAATGCACTTAGTATGTACATACTAACATTTTAATTATTTTTTATCATACCACCAAACATTACTCATATCCCACCTCAGTCTAATACAATATAAATACAACATGTAGACTGCACTTTTTTTTATATTAAGGCCACTTAATATAAAGTGGGATCATTTTATATATATTTACTTGCTCTCGAGTCATTCAAGATGTAGGTGACTTTTAGAACAGTAGAACATTAAAGAAGAGTTTTAGCTGAAACTGTGGTATTTAGTGATTCATGAAGTGCAAACCAATGTTTATCATCACTTTAAGAATATATATATATATATATATATATATATATATATATATATATATATACAGGATACAAGTATACTTGCACAATTATTTAAGTAAACTTAAAGGGATAGTTCACCCAAAATAATTTATTCTGTCATAAATTACTCACCTTTACATGTTTCAAACCTTTATGGTATTCTTCTGTTAAACACAGGACAAAGTATTTGAACGAAAGCTGGAAACCTGTAACCTTTGACTTCCATAGTAGGAAAAACAAATACTATGGAAGTCAATGATTACAGGTTTTCAGCTTATTCAAAATATCTTCTTTTGTGTTTAACACAACAAAGAAACTGATGAAGGTTTGGAGCCACTTGAGGGGGAGTAAATAGTGAAGAAATTGTAATCTTTTTGGTGAGCAATCCCTTTAACATCACATGTATAGTTTACTTTGCTAATTGTTTCTTTACTCAAACCTATTTAGCCCCAAAGCAAACTTACTAGTTTATAAACATAACATGGTAGTATTTTTAAACTAAACTACTTGACAAAAGTCTTGCCGTCGATCCCAGTTGTAAGAGCAACAAATAATAACTTCTAGTTGATCATTTGGAAAAAGTGGCAGAAGGTAGATTTTTCCGATGAATCATCTGTTGAACTGCATCCCAATCATCACAAATACTGCAGAAGACCTATTGGAACCTGCATTGACCCAAGATTCTCACAGAAATCAGTCAAGTTTGGTGAAGGAAAAATCATGGTTTGGGGTTACATTCAGTATGGAGGAGTGCTAGAGATCTGCAGAGTGGATGGCAACATCAATAGTGTGAGGTATCAATGCATTTGTGCTACCCTTTACATTACAAACCACAGGAGAGGGCAAATTCTTCAGCAGGATAGCGCTCCTTCTCATAATTCAGCCTCCACATCAAAGTTCCTGAAAGCAAAGAAGGTCAAGGTGCTCCAGAATTGGCCAGCCCGGTCACAAGACATTATTGAGCATGTCTGGGGTAAGATGAAGAAAAAAGGCATTGAAGACGAATCCAAAGAATCTTGTTGAACTCTGGGAGTCCTGCAAGAACGCTTTCTTTGCTATTCCAGATGAATAAGTTATTTGAGTCATTGCAGAGATGTATGGATGCAGTCCTCCAAGCTCATGGGAGTCATGCACAATATTATTATTTTTTCCACTGCACCATGACTTTATATTCCATACTGTACGTCATTTCTGTTAAGTGACAATACTTTTGTCTAAGCAAAGTCAGACCTTACTGTCCTAATTAAATAATTAAAAATCAAGGCATGATGAAACTTAAAAAAATAAGCGTAATCTAGAGGCCTTTGCCTTTCATATAAGCCACTTCTGAAACCAAATGATCATCTAGAAGTCAAGTTATTATTTGTTGTTCCTAAAACTTGGATAGGCGACAAGACTTTTGTCAGTTAGTGTATGTATATAGGTAGTGTAGGTATATTTTTGTAAGCTACGTAAAAAAGCAAAAACAACTGGAATCCTAGTGTAGTAATAATACTTCATTATACTCTTCAGTACAGTAAATCTCAGTCAACAGTTCAAGTGAATGTATAGGCCAAGTAAAAACTTTTCTCTCCATATAAAAGTCAAGTAAACATTAATTATATTTCTGAGAAGAGCATGAGAGTTAGATTGAAAGAACATTTCCTTATTTTCAGTTTAATAGAAGTATACTAACAAAACACTTGAATAAACTTCTTTAGGGTATAACGTAGATTTATGAAACACTGAAAGCGTCATCTGACTGTGAAGAACCCATGAGTTGGGGACAAAACGTAATTATTTCTAGATAATATGATTTTTCAAATGCTCCAGGGACTCTTCATGAGTGGGACGAGTCTGGACACATCCTACTGGCCTACTTCAGATAGCACTTTGTGGAACAGAGTGGCAAGCATGAGGGAGCTTTTTTCTTGGAACAGATCCCAGGATGTCTGAAAACCCTGGTGAAATCGCCAATTGCCACAAGGTTAAATAAACTGGGTCACTGAGTTTGGACAGCGACTGGTATTTTAAATAGCCCCACCCGAAAATACTTCCTGGTCTACATACAGTAGGTTTGTCCTAACTCCATTCACACCAAGCTCACACCAGTGGGTGAAAATAACATCAACTTTTGGAAAATATACTGTGGTCAATTTATTTCTGATGCTGATAAAACAAAATGTATGAAGAGTTCAGATGCAAAACCTCTGGAATGTTGAACCCTTGTATTTATTTTTTCCAAACAAAACTAAAGTAAACATTAATTTAAAGCTAAGCCAATACAATTACAGCCACTATAAAATCTTGTATTATATCCCTTTTAAAAATGCAGGGTGTATAGAACAAAATTGGTAGTTTAAAGAGATTTTTTTTTACAGTGGATGGTTACTGTTTTCCAACACTCTTCAAAATATCTTCTTGTGTTCAATAGGCAAAAAGAAGCCACTTGAAGGTGAATTTGCATTTTTGTGGTATGAAAATCTCTTTAAGACAGCTTCAATACTTTCCTAAAAATAAAATTGTTAAAAAAGGCAGAAAAGGCATTCTAAACCTATTTTCTAAACCTAAACCTATTTCTCCTGTGCAACATAAAAGAAGAATTCCTGGCAAAAAGCAAACAAATGGAAATGGAAGTCAATGATAGTTTTTCAGTATTTAATTTTTAATTAAAAATATCTTTTTTTTTTTTTTTTTTTTTAGAAGATTGTCTGGAATAACATAAAGAATTTACATTTTGGGGTGAGCTGTCTCTTTAAGGGAAGTTCAGCTAGAATCCACTGCTACATTTTGTGAATTGCAAATAACTGCCCTAACTAATAATACATGGGCCTTAGACTGGAATAGCTTGATATGTCCCTGCCACACTGTTAACCTGTCATTCCAGCTCAGCAAAGCCTGTGTACAACATAATTATTAAAAAAACCCTCAAAGGATTCTTAAAGGTTACTTAAGAAGAAGAAGGGATATCGGGTGACTTCTCAGAAAGGTCTAAGATCACTGGACAGTAAACAGCATCCATCATCTAATGAAGCTCATTCATTATGGAACAGTCAACTGTTTGGTAAACAGAGGGGAAAATCCTGCTTTGTCAGTGGCTTGACATAGAATCTGTTAATGAATTTTATTTTTATTTTTTAAGTTTGAAAACCTCTTGGAACTTTCTAAGCTGCTTATTTTTAGCATAAATATTTATTTCTAAGGGATCATTCATCCAAATAATAATCATTTAGCATTTTATCATTTACTAACTAAGTATGTACAGTGGGTGTTTTTTTCAGTACAATATTAAGCATTATTTTGAGCAGAAACTGTGCCTCTTGCTTATTCATAGAAAGTCAACAGAACTTTTAGAGTAAAAGAATGCAGTCAGTTTCTTGATCAGACTGGATGTTTCACTTCATAAGACTGTATCATCAAGGATCACATTTGTTTTGCCTGTATGTGTGTGTGCGTGTGTGTGTTTTAATTCTCAAGTGGTAGGGGTTGACTTGCATTTTATGCACCAAGGACTACAGTTTCAGCTAAAAATATCGAATGAACTGAGGGTATGTGAAGACCAGATTTTAATTTCTGGCTACATTATTCCTTTAAAAATTAATTCTCTTTTTCGTCAGTTTAAAATCCAAATGTAAAGAAAGAGGTTTCCTAATTTTAATTTTAGTTTCACTTTTGTTCATACATAAACCACAGCTAGCATTTTAATATCAATTTCCTACGAGTGTTTATTTAAGTTTCAGTTTTGCTTAAGAATGGATCAGTCTCAATCTCATGCGGGAGCCTGTTCTCTGAAATTTGCAGAATGTTCTAGAATAACAAACCCTGCTGAATGTGCCCCAGGTGTGTTTGAAATGAGATGAAGCTGCATGCGTATCACTGATGTAGGCCATATGTGAAGCGCTCCGACAGGTCCAGCAGAGCTGTCCACACAGAAGTGAACCTACGGCACAGATGAACACACTTAATAAAACTGGATAAATGTTGCCTGTAAGTGATTACAAGCTTCTGTTCCCTCTTTACTAGAATCTTGGCTCAGTTTTCACATGAAAATGTTTGCACATTGTCACTGCTTTCTTCCAGTCACATTAATTATTTTATTTTTTTAATGAGATTTTAACCTAGAGACTGAACAGGCCACTCAAACATTCTAGAATGATCCCTGAACCAACCAGTAAATATCACAGTCTTTACCATTATGGCCTGATACTTCAAAGAATCCATGATGTCCTGCATAACATTAAAGGGATAGTTCACTCAAAAATGTACATTCATATACTATTTACTTTTTATTAAAAAAGCAGCAGCAAAGCATCCCTATTACAAGATTGTGTAGATGATTCTGTTCCATTCCTTTTTATTTATTTATTTATTTTGTTACACCTCAAGGCAAACCGCTCATCTACAGGTCCAAATAGCTCCAGTTTGGTCTCATAAATATATAAAATATTCTTCCAGCATTACATATAATGCATTACAGTAAATAATTACTTTATTTTTCCTGCCACTAGTGATAACAAACAAAGGTGTAGTTTGATGATGCTGTGACTAAGGAGTCATAGGAGTTGTATTCCTCACATCTGACAGGACTCATGTTTAGGACAGAAATCATGTTCATCTTGTATGAGTTAATGTTTCTCAACTGGTACGTCACACAAATGTTTTAAGGAGGTCGCTCTTGTGATGTACGATGCATTGTGATGCATCTTGTGATGTTTTTGAAAGATGTGTGTGAAAGCTGTTGTTGCTTCAGATGCAGATCATGTGCATGAGGAAAACGTTCTCCTAACGCCCGGTCTAGGATGCGGCAGTTGCATCTATAGACCATGGATGGCACAGTTGCCTCACAGCAAAAAGGTTGCAGGTTGTAGGTTCCAGTTTCAGCATGTTTTCCCCATGTGCTCTAGTTCCCCCATTGCCCAAAGACATGAGGTTTATTCATTCATTTTCTTTTCGGCTTAGTCCCTTTATTAATCAGGGGTCGCCTCAGCGGAATGAACCGCCAACTTATCCAGCATACACACTCATTCACACACATACACTATGGACAATTTAGCTTACCCAATTAACCTATACCACATATCTTTGGGCTTGTGGGGGAAACCAGAGCACCGGGAGGAAACCCACGCAAACACGGGGAGAACAGGCAAACTCCACACAGAAACGCCAACTGACCCAGCTGAGGCTCAAACCAGCGACCTTCTTGCTGTGAGGCGAACGTGCTACCCACTGCGCCACTGTGCAGCCCGACATGAAGTATAGGTGGAATTTGATAAACTACTTTATCTGTAATGTGTGAATGGGAGAGTGTGTGGGTGTTTCCCAGCACTGGAGGTTGTACTATAAGTGTTAGATTGCGATAGGAAGGGTATTTGCCAGTAAAAGATATGCCAGAGTAATTGGTGGTTCATTCTGCTGTGGTGACCCCTGAAACAGAGAATAAGCCAAAGTGAGAGAAAAACGCAAGTGTGGGTCAGGAAAATAAAGATAAAAATACAAATACATATTGAGTGTGTGAACATTTTGTTATGGTTAAGAAATCTCTCACAAAAAGAAAATAAACTTTCCAGAGCAATCAGCAACTGCTCAGCACAACAGTATGGACAAATGTGGTGGCACACACTATACGTGACCCTGCCCACAAAAGTCTTGTTGCATATTTGTGGGAATATCCAAAAATACATTGTACTGAGTCAATATTATGGATTTCTCTTTTATGCCAAAAATAATTAGAATGTTAATATCTTCCATGCGGACACTTTGTAAATTTTCTTCCGTAAATATGTAAAAACTGAATTTTTTAATAGTAATATGCATTGCTAAGTAAGAACTTTATTTGCACATGATTTTCTCAGTATTTAGATTTTTAAAATAACAGATAACGTATAAATCTCCATTTCTAAAAATTGGTACTAATGATAGATAGATAGATAGATAGATAGATAGATAGATAGATAGATAGAT
>CAIGQV010019084.1:201191-214270 GCA_903798115.1 Danio jaintianensis
AGATAGATAGATAGATAGATAGATAGATAGATAGATAGATAGATAGAACTTCTGTTGTAACTTGCACAACACTTAATATCGTTGCATCATTTACTTCAGTCTTGAGAAGCTATTCCTATCTATGTTTAGAACACACTAATGACAGTGTTAGCAAACATAACTTGCACAATTTCAGCCTTCGAGCGGTGAGCAAACACGCGCGCCGTGGACTGTAGGCAGAATCTGCCGCGCGCGCGCTCCACTTTATGAATGGATGGGAGTGGCGCCGTAGTGTCAGTGTCGTCACGCTGTTAATAGCGCTGGCGTTCGGCAGTGGACTTGACAGGACAGCAAGTGGACAGCATATGACTGCAGCCAGGGAGAGACACAGTCGGGCTTTAGCTGCAGAAAGCGAGTGGAGGCGAAACGGTGAGCACGCGACCGTGACAGACAGGGCCAGTTCACATGTTACGAGATGGGAGGATGGGATTTTGGGAAGACAAAGGAATCGCAGGCATGTCGTTTTTTTCACCGCCCGTAGACAACTTTGACACGTTTTGGGGACTGAGTAATAATAAAAAGTTGCATTCCTTGATGTCCTCACGGCGACTTTTTGATTATCGCGATTTATTTCACCCTGAAAAGGAACTGCTGGTGATTTTTTTGTGTTTGTGCTAAACGTTGCTCTGGATACCCCGAAGTGCATTCCTACAGAGTTGCGGCAAAGTAGAGAGATAATTGTGCCAATCTGATTTCAAAGGCGTGACACAATCTAAAGGGCGAGACAGAAACTCGCATCAGCACCACGCGAGCTCACACTTCGTCTGGTCAGTTTAGGAAGAGACTCACACACGAAGCCCGTCCTTACAGGATCTCAGAACTGACGGTCTGCATCTGCTGTCCTTCCCAAGAGTTTTGGCTAGTCCCAGCTCAATGACTAACTCCTTTTTCTTTTATCTTTATGGAAGAAGGACTCAAAACTGTATTGTTTCTGTTAGTAGAAAACAGCTAGCACTCTATTGAAGCGCGCGCGGCGGAACCCGAAAGATTCACGAGGCGAAATCACACTAAAGGTAAGCAGGATTTTTATTTACAGTTCAAAACATTTTAAAAGTTTGAAATATGATGTAGTATTTTGGTCGGCTTTATTTTTTTTACTTTTTACTCGTATTCTCTCTGTGTGTGTGTGTGATTTTGTTTTTAACTATATGTGCGTTGAAGAACAGAGATTCGCTTTGATACAGTGCAGCCTTCTAATTTTTCATTAAAGTTTCAGATTCAATGATTTCAATGAAATGAAAGGGTTTTCAAAGTATAAAGAAAAAATTTAAAAATTAAGATAATTTATAATTAAAGTTAATGATATGCAAGCAAACATTACAATAACAACGTCTTTTTACAGTATATAAATACAACTTTTTGTCAAATATATTGCTGGCATGCATGATACCACCGATTGCTCTATATATGAGCAGCTCAGCAAGTTTTGAGATACAGCAGTGTTTGTTTTGTCAACCAGCACACAAGTCTGTGTGTCACTTGTGTAATCTATATGGGCTGAGGATTACACTACACCAACTAGGGGTGCCTTAAGGTACTTAATGGGGTCAGTGGGTCATGAGTAATGTTTTTTAATTTTAAGATATTAAAAAAGCAAACATTTAGCTTTATTAATACTTTATGTCCATGGGTACTTTAAGAGTCTAGCTTTAAGTGCATGTAAATGTAAAAGCTGCACTAGAAGAACACATACACATTTACAGTTAAAAAAGATCTCAGTCCTTTCTGTCCAGATTGATGTGCATGGCACTTTGTAATGAATTTATATTGCTTCCACATTTCTTCACATAAATTTTGAGGCATTCACCCAGCTGAGTAAACACTGACTGTCCGGTTACAATCCAAACCGCACCCTAAAGGCTGTTTTAATAATGAATCAGAGTATTCAAAGAAAAGGATAGACACTTAAAAAAATTACTAATAACGATAGCTATTGTGGGAAAACACCCATTAACTGCATGCTTTCCACAAATAATAAGACTAGTAATAGAAGGAAATTCTTTGACATTTCACTTTGATTTGCAGATTAATCAATAACTTTTTATGCTGTGATGGATATCTGTGACTGAGTTAATGACAAACTCTGACTAATATCTCTAGGTTTGAGGCTGTTACTTTATTGTTTGGACAATACAATCCTGACAAACAATGGGAACAGTAAATGCATGATTACCAGCAGTTAAAGACAGTTAAGAAACACAATTGTATGTTTTTCCACCCATTTGTTATCTATCATGGAACTTAAACCACTGTTTTTTTTGGGTGAGGCAGGTTGTGGAACGTTACCGCCCTGTCTTTCTTTCTTTCTTTCTCTCCCTCTCTCTCTCTCTCTCTCTCTCCCTCTCTCTCTCTCTCTCTCTCTCTCATTCTTTCTCTCTCTGGACTCCATCTCCAAGAGTTTGTTGTTGGTGACTTGAGCTTTCCAGACTGCTTGCACTCCAAACATTCCAGGCCTCTTGAGCACCAAGGAGAAGGCCAGCTCGACGCAGCTGGAAGCTATATAAGACCCACATATTGAGCAACATCTTTAACTTGGTCTTGCGCTCCCTATGGCCTGATAGAAGCAGGGGGATGTGGGGGGGGGTTCCGCATTCCACTTTCTCTACCGGGGCAAAGCGCCATCCAGATCCCAGCAGGAATACAGAGAGAGATACAAATTCCAGTATGTGAATGGAGGAATGCCACAGGTCAAGACAGGATGAGTGAAGCATTCATACAGCACACATGAGGTGTATTCTCTGAATGTGCACATGACATTGGACACAAACAAGTGCTGTTCATTCTTGGCGACTGTCAGCATCTGACCTCTGCACACACGCATATACAAACATGGAGGAAAAACAAACATGCATCTTCTCCCCAAAGCACATGATGTGTGTCTGTGCTGGAGCAATGCAGTTTAGAGAGACGGTCATTGTACAGTGCTCTGTCTCCCTCTGTGTTTTTGGCTGCTTTCGTAGTTGTTTTTGAAAGGGGAGAGTCCGTGTGCAAAGAAAGTTGAGGCCAGGACAGCGGGCCGATATAGTGAGAGAAAAGAGTGGGAGAGGGAATGGGAGGAGAAAGTGGAGAGACGTGCAGGGGGCTGTGAGGAGAAGGATCTTTTATGAATAAGTTACATCAAAACAGCACTTTTTATGTCTTATAACAGCAATTATGAGACGGTTTTTGAGATAGGAGAGGAGGAGTATTAGAAAAACAATGTGTAATGCAGCGCAGAGTAAGCTGAAGCCGCACATAGTCAAACTTCTGACTTGAAGTCTGGTTGTTATTGCAGGTTATTCTGTCCAAAAAGTGCCCACTTAGACCAGAAGAGACCATCTGACTGATATGTACAGTGAACAGTCAAAAAACAAAACAAGCATAACATCTCGTTTTACTTAGTCATTATTGGCAACAAAATTTATAAAAATATATTTTATTTTATGTGGTATATTTTATAATATTTTATTCCAAATCCATATGAGAATTATACCAATAAATAAGGTAATACTCATTTATTAAATTAATTTCATTTTTGGTAAAGTTATGATAAAGTTATTTAAATGGTAAATGACAAAATCTCTCTGCCTCTTGTCCAATTCTGTGTTCGTAATTCTTCAGAATAGTTGATTTGTTTGACAAATTAAACAAGTGATATCTTGTTTTATTTGTTAGCTAGAATCTGTATAACACAATGTTTTTACTTGCTGCAAAACTGGAAAAATAGATCAAAGCCTACTAATTTACCAGTGTAATGATCAGAATAATCATTTTAATTATGGTAAGATTAAACAATTTCATAATAATCATTCGCTGTAGCCCAGCTCATTAACTTGTTACTAAGTGTCTCAGGTAAAGCATAAATGATAAATATCACACCCTTCCGATGATGATAGGACCAACTAGGGTTACTTGTTATGTTAGTCAAAGCCTGACATTTTTCTGAGAATATGCATCTTATTTCTTTTTGTTGCACTCTTCATCACTATTGTCATCTTCTCCCTGAATGATGAAATAGATTGAATTAGAAGCCTTTCAGCACTAAGCAGTTAATTTTTTTATTATTATTTTTTAAAAGAACATATTAACTAAATTAGTGTAAATATAAATAGTTATATGTCTATTTACCTCTAGTTTGGGACCATTTTAAAGATGTACCTCACTGCTTTGGTTGGAAAAGTCTCAGAGCTATAAGGTTGCTTTATACTCACAGACACATGCGGTTGATGAGTGGCAGTACTGGGAGATGTGACGACAGGCAGGTGTTATGCTGGAATTGTTCAGTGATAAGGTCCACTGCCCTTCCACCCTCATCTCCTCCCCGTCCCAGTCCAGATTCTCTCTCTCTCCTGCTCTGTGTCAGTTTGTTCATGTGTGTATCCCCTCTCATCAATGGAGACTGCAGATACTATTACACATTGCACAACTTTTGACACACTTTTGGGGAGCATGAACTCAGTCAACCAAGTCAACCAAGACTTCCAAGATTCATCTGACACTGCTGTTTGACATATTATAGAGTTTGTATTTTTACTGTCACAGGTATTGTAAGCTGTTGGTTGAATTAAGTTATTCCAGAATGAGGTTATTCTGCCCTATCTTTTATTTTTTTAGTACTGGATTCCAAGGTCTATTGTTTGTGAGGTATGCATTTTTTTGTGTTTGTTTTCAAATGTCAAGAGGTGTATTGAAATCTTACATATTTTCTCACATGCTGCGGTTACTTCAGGTTTTGCTGCTTTTGACAGCTGTTGATTAAATATGTCAGGTTTTGTTTTTATATTTCTTTGAAGCTACAGGCATTTCTGATAAATGGGTCAGGTTTTGGTTTTATTTTTCACTGAAGCTTCAGACATCACTGCAAATATTTGAAGCAATATTAGTTTTATCATTTAAAAATCTAATATCTAATAAATAAGCAACAACATACCTAGTATCCATGTATTTATATAGCGTTTAATATATATTGCCTTTAAACTTAACCCATGTCCATTACACTTGTAATGTCAAGTCCTGTCAAATTTAACCTGAGTTAAGGCAACTTCAGTATTTATGTGAAGTAAACTTAAAATTTGAAGGCAGCAAAACCCCTTAATTTTTAAGTTGAAACATTTTTTTTATAGAGCATGGGCCAGTAGCTGCACCCGGCCTTACATGACCAATTGCAAAGCATTGTATGCATTGTTGTAAAGCAGGCCTCCAGTGAACTGTAGAGTAGTGGAGACATGTTCTCTGTAGTGACGAATCACAATTGTTAACACGACAGCACATCACTGCACAAAACAACGTCAATAAAGACATGAACATGCAAGTTTGGTGTGGAGGAACTGGACTGGTCTGCACAAAGTCCTGACCTCAATCATATGTCTCAACTGAACACCGCTGGGATGAATTTAGAGTGGCGACTGCATGCCTACATGCCTTCTCGTTAAACATCATTGCCTGAACTCACAAATGCACTTCAAGGAGAATGGTCAGAAATTCCCATAAGCACTCCTAAACCTTGTGGAAAATATTCCCAGAAGAGTTGAAGCTGTTATAGCTGCAAAGAGTGGTCCAACTCCATACAGATTAAGATCAGGATGTCGTTAAAGTTCATATGCATAGATGTGCCAAAACTTTTGGTAACATATTGTCTATATTCCTATTTAAGAAATATGCACTAGGCCCAAAGTCAACACTAGAATGACCCAGTCAGTGCAGCATATTTATCAAGTCATATAGCAGTTGCTTTTGGATCGAGACACAGTGGCTTCAATAAATGTCCTTCTTTCCTTGACTGTTTGAGTTCACATAACTCACATAACTTCCCAAGCCAAAAGTTACTGCTACAAAATGTTCTGACTCACTTAAAAAAAAAAAGAAATTTTCATAAAGCTCTTTTGGGTGGGTGTGGGATTCATTAAATGAGAATTAAAGGGCCATTTTAGCATGCCTATGCTCTGTGTGTATACTGTATGTACTGTATCATTGTGTGAGACTTAATTTGAACACTAAAAACTAAGTTTTCAAAACAGCTCCATCTTGTTTGAAAGTGGAATAACCTTGTTTGTGATGAGGTCACTTTATAGTTTCAGATTCACAGAGGGAAAGAATGCACAGACAGTTACAAGAACTTTTTTTTTTTGCTCTTTGTGCAGTAGATACAAAAAAGCAACCTGACACGTTGACCCGGCAATGCATGAAAACCATTTTCAAAAATAGCTCACCCAACATGATCTGTCATCCCATAAAAAAGCATACAGTAGTAGTCAGTCAACACACAAAGTGAGTCATGAGGAAAACCCTGTATGGCAGGGAGTGGTTGGTGTGGCATTTTGTGCTGAACACAAAACTCAAACGGACTGGCTGCCGCTGAAATTCCTCCCATAAAGAAACACAAAAGACAAGAAGACTCTCTTGTATTATGGCACACAATGCAGCTCTCTGTATATGACTGTCATCCAATACAAAAGATAAAAGATTGCTTTATGTGTTTCACATTAAGAATGTATTTTTCCAAATGTATCAATGCCATATATCAAACCTAGTGTCATATACTCTATTGCATTTATCAGGGTGGACAGTTTTTTGAGTGATTGCACTTCTATACTGTAATTGTAATTTGGGAGTGTTCAGAAAATCAGTTTACAGTCAAACAATCATTATTTTTGGAATTTACTAAACCCTATTTTGAGTTAACAAAGTTCTGTAAGGATTTACTAAATATACCCTGCGAAATGTTAGATGTGAACATATCATTTTTGTGGATGACCTCATTGCATATGCATTGGAATGTGTGTTTGCCTTTTAGAGACAACATTTGTGTAAGGAGAGTATCTGAATCATGCAACATGATTAACAAATATTTGCGGTAGTCATCTTGGCAAATATTTAGCACCCCTCCAAAAAGCATGTCTTAACCCATTATTTGCCTGAGTTCTTAGTAGATTATATGCAACTTATAATCATCAGCTCTACTTGTTTGCAACATCATTTGAGATGGTTAGTGTGCTGTATTTCAGATTATGGAAATGAGCTGTTGCATGTTCTTGTTTTTTAATTAGCATTTTCAGTAAATCACAAAACTTTTCATTCCTATTGACCCGGGAATGCACTCTTGCATGTTTAATAAATCTGGCCCTTGTTCTCAATTACATTCCCAAGGGTATATAATATACATTTGACTCCTTGTAATGATATTTAGACTTTGCACATGTATTTAGAAATGTATTTAGAAATGTAAATCATAATAAAAAACAAATACTAATAATAATAATAATAAAAAGATTCACATCGCTAAAGTTAGAGCTGCATCACACTTACTGCAAGACTTCTTTGTTCTTCTGATGCGATTACTCATTATTTGAATAAGTGTAAATTCAGAACGTTAGTGTACACCAAACAAGTGGACTGAAACTGCTGAAAAGTTTTGGTTTACCTTTAAATGAAGTTTTGTGCTGTCTGGCTGAACACAAAATGGACCAGATATATTTAAATGAACCAAAACAAAACAGTGCAGGATTTCAAAAGATGTAACCAAAGGACAGAATGTTAAGATGCCCATCATAGTCATGATGTTGCCTATTACAATTCATTATACGTATGCATACAATACAACTATAAAACGCCTATTACAATTCAATACAACATTTACATAATGTTCAGCCTTAAAAATGACAACTTGAACACTAAGCAAACAAGGACTATATACCAACATCAATGCTATTTATCTCAAAGCATTGGCATGCACACTTTTGTTATCCCAATTTTTCTTGTCAAAAGATCTGGTTTTATTGTTGAGTCAGCTACAGTTCACATTACAGGGTGTGTACTGGCATCTTGCAGTACCACTGTACCACAGTCCCTCCCAATCATTACCTGATCAGTACATTTGCTGATGTCAATGACAGGTTTATTGCTTGTTCAAGAACAAACAACTGTAGTTTTATTTTTGCACTAATACATCTTACTGTAAATAACAAAAAAATGTTTGGCATGAAAACTGAATGTGGTTTTGCTTAGCTGTGATGGTAATGACGTGATCGGTTACTGTTAGCCAATAAGAGCCTAAAGTGATAGGCACAGATATAACAGCAATATGGATTTTTCCACTGCTTTTTGGAGATGCTGTTTTAAGTGTTCAGCAGGGCGCCAGACAGTCAATTTGCTGTGTGTGTGCTTGCGTTTCTGTCCATATTACAGTATACAAGCTTATGTTTTGATTGTGTTCTGTGTACATATTGTAGCTGTTCTTCTTTTTGCTAACAATGTTTCTATTTCTGGACCTAATTTTATTTATTTACTTTTCTTATCCAAGTTTTTAAACAGTCTATGCGAATGCATTCCAGGGCAGTTACATTTGCCAGTTATCTCAACAAAAATTCTTCCTGTCTCTGAAAACCCTTCGCCCAAAACAAAGAGAAACAGACAGCAGTAGAATTGGCCTTCAAGACATAGTGGTTTGAGTTCATCATGTTCAGCTCTGAGCAGAATAACAGTGTAGTTCCTCATTCCTCTGCTGGTAGACAGCTGGATTCCAGTTTGGCCTGCAGTCCTTCATGTATGTTTTTGGCATGTTAATGTATTTAATTAGCCTGTTGATCAAATCTGCATGCACTTCTGCACCCTGCATCATATTTAATGTCCTGTTGTACTAGTTCTTTGTTTTTTTGGAACGCAATCGTGATACTTTCCACTAGGTGTTCCCTACAATTACTTTTTGTACAATATTTAAATTTGATTTACTTTGACAGGCATATGTAAACAGCTAAGGCTGTTTTCATTTCTTAACTGCACCCCATTGACAAGAAGTGCACAAATTTACAGACTGGTTATCGCTTTGGGTAACACTTTATTTTGATGTTCCCCTTTAGACATTTAATTGACTACAAGTGTCTTTGCAGCTTCTTGCAATCAAAACATTATTAGTAGATGCTCTGCTTAAAATCTGTTAGCACTTATTTTGATGCTCCAACTACAGACATTCTACTAACTCTTAAGTAACCTTGCAAGTACATGCCAATTTATTTTACTAATCTCAGCACTACTACTACTTACTTTTTTTTTTTTTTTTTTTGCTTCCATAAAAGGACCATCTGCCATTTACACAATGCAAAGTGTTAGGAGAATCAACTGCATGAAATGATACCTGCACTGCTTTTGAGCACAAATTTTAATAAAAAATTACATTAATCTTTGTGGGCCACAAAATGAATCCAGATGGGCTAGTGCATGATAGTAGATGTGTAATTGCTGTGTTATTTATAGTGAACTTAATGGGACCATCAAGGTGAATTGTTACCCCGGTCTCAACTATCCTGATGATGGTTAATCTGGTTGCCCAAGATAGCCTTGCTAGTTAAGCTAGTAAATCTAGATTGTGCATGCTAAATTCTGTACTCTGATTGGTCAGTTGTGGTTGGTCTGCTGCTTACAATTTTTACCTCAAATAAAACATCCATTAACATACCTGAATTTCAGCTCCGGAGGCTTCCTTGATCCTATGTGATTGTAAACACTTAATGGTGGTAACCATGGAAACAATTTTTACCATACCAATTTGAGCCTAAATCTGATGATAAAACTAAGTAGTTGATCCACCCCAACCACCACAACTTACAACTTGTTTTAAGAATAACAACAACCAATCATCCATGTTTCGTTGAGCTTATAAACACAACGGCCAGGGCAGGTCAAAGCAGACAGTGAAGATCATAGTCTGGCATTATGTAAAAAATGTTATGGATAGGTGTAGATCAGTTATGAAAGGGAAGTTACCAATGCCTTGTTATGGCACTTTTGATTGATTATATCTTTTTAGAAGTAAACAACAAATAAATTAGCTTAAAAAAGCTTGACTGCATCTTTTAGAAAGCAAAATACCTTTGTCTTCACAAGAATGTCATTTTAAAGAAGCAGTCATTTGACTTCAGGATAATCACATGGTACTCTTTGAGTTGAGTACTTGTGTGTATAATCATCTGCTAATGATGTCATTGACATGTCACAATGCTTTAGAAATAACTAAAGATCTCCTGAAATAAAAGATCTCCTGAAAACTGGACCTCATGTGTCTTTCATTATCTTTTATACAAAAGAGGCATTTTTTAAAAGCATCCCTTCTGAATCATACTGTAATGGCCATTATAGTGCCAAATATAAGTTATATGTGCACAATTAAATTGCTTGATTAATTTGAGCTTCCGTAAGGAAGTGTGTGGTGTTCTGCACTGATGTAGCCCTGTGATTAAACAGCTGAGTAAAGGCTTAATGAGATTAGCCTCTTCATTTGAACAGGTTTAGCTTGAAGATGTTCACATTTAGCATGTGTCACTTCCTGCTAACAGCTCTGTCTCTTATTCTACTGTAAGATTAGACAGCTAATAGTAAAAATGTTAGCCGTGTGATATATGTAACTTGTTGTGGGAAATGCGAATAAGGCATACAGTTGATCAGAGCTCGATGCAGCATTCTTTGGAGTAGTGGTTTGGAGTGTTTGGCTTTGCTATTGGATCCATCAAATGAGTGCTGGCCTCCACTTGAGGATTGGGGATTTTATTTGTGATGAGGCTGGATATTGATACAGATTTCTCAGTTTGATCTGATTTAAACTGTTGTGCATTTGCTCTGTTGGTGCATTTCATTTGAGAAGGTGGGTTTTGGCCTGCTTCCAAAAGTCTGCTCCGGTTTGATGCCACATGGAATTTTAAACAAAGCAAAAACAAAGCACCAGAGGTCACCACAGCAGAATAACCTGCCAGTTACTCTGGCATATGTTTTACCAGAGTACAACCCCCAGAGCTGGGAAACATCCACACACTCTCCTATTCAAACACTATGGCCAACTTAGTTTATCCAATTCACCCATACCGCATGTCTTTGGACTGTGGTGGACACTGGAGCACCCTGAGAAAACCCGCACAGACATGGGGAGAACATACAAACATCACAACGAAGGCCTCCTAGTCCAGCAAGGACATGAACCAGCGGGTCCTGTTGTCAGGCAACTGTGCTGAGCACTTAGCCACCGTGCCACTCCGTCTATTTTTTTCTTTTCATGAAAAAAATTAAGGTGTTTTTTTAATAATGAATCAGCTCCTACTGGTTGTAATGTACTTTTTCGATTCACCAAAAATAACTAACGTATGAGAGTAGCTTGTAAATGAGTCAGGTCACACCAGTTGCTTTGTATGTTTTGATTTACTAAAAAGAGCCTAATCACAAGACAGATTTGTTATTGAATTTGACAACAGTGATCGCACAACATGTTTTTATTGCACTAAAACCAACAGCTTTGAGCTAACAAGACTCACATATTGAATGTATTTGATTTATTAACATGACTCATAACTGTCATTTGTACATCCAACAAACTATGTTTTTACAGGAAGACTCTAAGCTCGTTGTGCCCCTATTTTGAAACGCACAATAATTTTATTGCATCACATTCAATTCAAGCTTTCAACTCATATTCACAACTGTCAAAATGCAGGCACAAAAGATTGGGACAGGGAAGCTTCTAATTTGACAAAATATTCTTTTTATAATTAATATTATAAAATATTATATAATAAAAGTGATTCTTGGAAATTTAAGAACAGACATGAAAAACAGGTAGCTTATGGCCCAATATCCAATTCAGCAGTATTAGCATTCTATCGGTTTATAAATGTGCGCGTGTCCGATTGCTCACGTCACACACATAGATTTCTTTCCAGTCATTATTTGTGAATTCCATCAAGACTAAGTCCTCTTTACTGCAGGCGCTTTTATATAGGGGCGGCGGTTCAAACACTGATGCTTTCTTGTCTTAATAAAGCACAAGATCATCTCATCAACTCACTCAGTTGATGCAAAATTGTCAAAAAAAGTGCTGCGTTCACAGGTACAGTACAATAAGGAAGATGTAACAACAGCACAGCTTCTGACAGATTTCCCACCAACATTTTTGTGCTACTGAAGCTGATGTTTGGGCTGTGACATTACTGCCAGTGGAAAAAAAAAAGCTGTTTTCTGGGTAGCCGTTTACCGATTTGCATGTAAACAGATAAAAAAACAGTTTCTGAAGTAATCTGATTTTTAATAGTTCTCCTCTTATTTTGTGCATGTTAACACTTGCCTTGTCCTTGGCTTCCCTGTGTATTCTGCCCTCATTTTTACATCACCTAGACCTGTTCAAGTGTAAACTTCATATATCACTCCCTATCTGCTACCTTTGCCTGTCTGCCCGTCTGTCCTTCTCCAACCTGTCAGTCCCTGTTAACCTGGAAAGAGAACAGAGATTTCATTACTTTAATTATTTAATATTTTTTATTACAAAGATAAGTGAATCCATCTACTCACCTAAGCTGTCATCTTAACTTAGTTTATGTGCATCTGCCGCTGACCTGTTTTATGCTTTGTTCTTACAGAGTATACAGAAGCTTTATATCCCTCTCAGTTCAGTTATGATGAAGCCTCATTTTATTGAACCTCCTTTTTTGAATAAATCAACATTGTTTTTTTTTTACCTGTTGTTTCTCCTGGTCTGTTCCCTTGACACTTGTGTGTGATGAAAATATTCTGAGCAGGAGGACTGTATATGATGTAAATGTCAACCTATTTAAGAAAATTGTATGTATATTAGTGGATAGATGTAACTGAATCACTCAAATATCTCTATAACGGCACACAATAATCTTCTAATAAAGCCTTTGTATGTTCACTTCATGTTCATATTATATATAGCATCAACAAATATTTCATCACCCAATGTTCATGTGAATGAAATGTTTACCACAGTAACAGAATGCACTTTTTACATGCTTTGGAGGGAAGTTGACACCTAGTGTGCTGTACATCAGAACAGTAAGTAGGTCACACTTTGCACATTGACAGCTGGCCTGAACTCACAGTGTCAAAATACTTGGAGAGTTTGAAATTGTGTGTTGATAAGGCAGTGTGGCCTGTCCCAGTGTTGTAGAGATAAAATCTGTAGCCCCTCTTTGCCATGCCCCCCCCCCCCCCCCCCCCCCCCCCCCCCCCCCTCCCCGCCCACCCCCCCCCCCCCCCGCCCTCTCCGCCTCCCCACCACGCCCCCA
>CAIGQV010019084.1:214370-245824 GCA_903798115.1 Danio jaintianensis
TCCCCCCCCCCCCCCCCCCCCCCCAAATCAGCCCCCATGCACTGTTTGTCTTTTGTCTAGGCCGCTTTAAAAGATGCAAGATATCAAGACTCTCTTTTGACATAAAAAAACAAGAGTGGACTTGAATTAATAGTGGCCAAAGAATTAATAAACTGTCCATCTACATGTATACAGATAAAAAGACGATATTTAAAGTTAAAGAGAAAAAAAAAAGTGTATTGTTGTTGACTAGATTTTGACATGGGTGTGGCGCTTAAAAGTGGACACAGATAAATGTGAGCTTGCAGAATTTGGGTTTTAATTGACTAAATGATGGAAGATGTTCAGCCTATATCACTAGAGAGAAGCAGTTTTCACCAGAAGGTCAAAATATGACAGTTTTTAACAATGAAATTATTATCTACAATGCCACAGCAGTGTTGAAATTCTCCACATGCAGCAGCTTTTTCTTTCTGAATGAATCAGTGTTTTGAATGAATCGGTTGAACCAATGATTCAATGAGCCTTTCAAGTAACAACATAAAACCCACAAAAATATTTTGAAGAATGTTGTTAGCCAAACTGTTGTGGAGCCACAATGAATGGCCTGTGAATATATTTAAATAGCAATTTAGATGCAACTTCTGAAAAAGAAAAAAAAAACATAACACATTTACACTTCAATAATAAGCAAAGAAAATTTTAATTATGAAATCTGACTGGATCTATGTCTAATTGAATGAAGTAAATCATATCTTTGGTTATGTGTAGATTATAACATAAGATAATATAATATCATTTTGATATAAATATGATACTCCTCCGTATGTAAATTCAATAAAGGTTACCAAGTTTGTAATACATTTTAGAACTCAGCATTTTATGATTAATGGTCATTAAGATCAATGAAGTAGTTCTTCTTTCTTTTCATCCCACGGCAGTTGTCCCTTTCTCTCCTTTTATCTGCATTGTTTCTCCAAACCTTATATTTGTTTGGATGTTCTGCAAACGAACTCACAAGCCTCTCACATGGGCAGCACCATGCACTGTTTGTGGACTGATACCAGGAACCCCCCCCCCCCCCCCCCCCCACCCCGTTCTCAGAATGTCAATCTCATCTTTTTCTCCTTTATTCACTTAAGGACTTGTTTGGAGTCTTTGTGTCCATGGTGCTAAATCTTATCCCTTCTTTAGCACAAGCAATTAGTACCCATGACAGGAGTGTGCAGCACAAAGTTCTTTGTTCCCACTCATGATGACAGTTTGTCCGCTGGCATCGCTGCTGTGATTTAGTGCCGTCCTATGACTTCCTGTTTATGTATTTTTTTTGCAGATCAACTTCATTGCATTCATGCTCCTTAAAAAAAAAGTCCTCAATTGTATAACTGGTCTGACCTACTTTGCCTACTCTGAATATCTAGTAGAAAGTCTTATGCATCCTGTTATGATAGATAAATGATCATGCAGCAGGAGCAAATAAAACATAGTTTATAATGTTTTCTCGCCTCCAACCATTGACCATTCTGACTTTTCTTCTGTCTTGGGATGAAGCACACCTCAAAAAAAAAGAGTCCCCGTATATATATATATATATATATATATATATATATATATATATATATATTATTTTTTTGTATCCTGTTATGGATATCTGAAAACAAATTGTCATACTTCCAGTACAGAGTTGTTCATAATCTGCAGGTACAATAAAAATCTGCTTCGCTGACAAACAATTGAAGACAATTCCTATTTTGATTTCTAAAATGAAGTGTAGGTAAATATCCATCCATCAAGTGCGCGTTTTGTTTTCTCAACTACTATATAGATGGGAAAAAGCATCAGATGGTTCAGTGAATGAGTCAACTGCCTGAATGAATCAAATGGAATCACAAACATTTTGGCTAACATGAATGCAGTTTGTCCAAATTTAGTTAATATTACACACATTCATATTATCATAGATATGTATAGACAAAATTATTTTCTAATTTCCTCCAATGAAATTTGTATTCTTTTTCAAATATTTCTCAAGTCATGTTTAACAAAGCAAGGCAATTTTCACAGTATTTTATATTTTTCTTCTGGAGTTTTAGTTTATATTTTATATATATATATACTGTATTGTCCAATGACTTGTCTAATTAACTGAACTTGCCACTTGACCTAATTAACCTAGTCAAGCTTTTAAATTGCATTTTAAGCTGATTACCAGAATCTTGCAAAATAACTAGTAAAATATTATGTTCTGTCATCATGACAAAGACAATATCAATTATTTTAATAATAAAATAAATAATAAAATGATTAATTAATAATAAAATACAATAAAAAAATTAATTAAAATGTTTTAAAATGTGTTGAAATAAATTTTCTATTAAACATTACTTGTGAAATATTTGAAAACTAAATAAACTGTCACAAGAGGGCTAATAATGTTTGTCTTCAACTGTACATATACCACATTCGACTTTTCCAAACATTTCAACTTGACAGTAGAAAAAATAAGTAGGAAGTAGACAGTAGAAATTCAGCAAATATATATATTTCAATGTGTTTGAATACTGTTAGCATATTTAACTTTAAGTTCAATCAATCAATCATTTTCTTTTCGGCTTAGTCCCTTTATTATTCTGGGGTCGCCACAGCGGAATGAACCGCCAACTTATCCAGCATATGTTTTACGCAGCGGATGCCCTTCCAGCTGCAACCCATCACTGGAAAACACACTCATTCACACACTACGGACAATTTAGCCTACCCAATTCACCTATACCACATGTTTTTGGACTGTGGGGGAAACCGGAGCACCCGGAGGAAACCCACGCGAACACGAGGAGAACATGCAAACTCCACACAGAAACGCCAACTGACCCAGCCGAGGCTCGAACCAGTGACCTTCTTGCTGTGAGGCGAACGTGCTACCCACTGCGCCACCGTGACGCAACTTTAAGTTCATTCGATTTAAAATATTATTTTTAAGATTTGTAAAAGATTATTAGACATTTTCAACACCACTTTTTTCCCATCTACGTCTAAATGTGTGTGTGCTCATGACCTGCGGCTTACAATCATAAGTCACAATAACAAACATAGCTCAGCTCTCCAGGAGACACTTCACAATGTTTCCCAGGCTCACCCTTCATCCACCCAGTCTAATTTATGTTTCTCCATTTCTTTTGCTGTGCACTGTCATAATGTCAGTATATGAAGCCTGACTATAAATTACAGGCTTGGACACTTTCACTAACCTCACCTCATAATACATCATTCCACTTAAACCCTTTCATAGACAAATCCCACAATGGCCACATGTTCATAGCTCTGATTTGCATGTGTCTCTCAGGCCTCTCTGGTCTTCTTTTGGGTGCTCCAGAGGGGCCACAGGGGCATCACTTTCTCAGGGCCTGCTGGTGCACTGGCACTGGCATCCCTGCTAGAGTCCAGCTGGGTCTGAGATGGATGGTAGAAAGGGCTGCATTGACTGAAGTGTGGGAACAGGGGCTGTATGTGCTTCTCTAAAATCTGTGACTGACATCACAGCCCGGCTTTGTGCGATGACATCATTCGCAGTCTGGACATATGAGAAAAGAACAATTTTTTTTTTAAGTGCTCATTGTTTTAATGAATGTAGTCCCAATTTTGAATACTATCAAAAAGGGGAACACCATGGTGTTGTTGAGTGATCTATTCTCTCGCTCTCTGCACTTTTTAAAGCTCCAGGTTTTGATTTAAACCAGCACTGAGACACCACTAGAGGTCAGTATTCAATACTTGCTGTGTCTGTATTAGAAATTCACTGAAGTAAATATATCAATGAATTCCCATGGCCACACATCAAACAAAATGTATTGATCTATATACTTTTAAAGTTTTTTTACATATATAATCTGAAGAATAATCAATCTACAATATGTGCTAATTCAATTTTAGACCTTTAGACCATTTATTGAGGGTCTCACAAAAATGCGGTTCTGAATGCACTTGTTGGATTTTTTCCCCTTTTATTCTTTTTTATTTTATCAAAGCAGAGTTAGAAATTCATACAGTGAAATTGAAACTGTTGCAAACGAGACATTTCTTATGTCTTCTGAACAGTAATGGCCAAAAAACACAGCTTTTTAGATCAATAATTTGATCTAAAAAACAACATTTTGATCAAGAAGTCACAATATAATGTTTTTATGTTACTTATTAAAATAAATTAAACATGTTTTTAAATTATATAAGATTCGACTTAAAGGATTAGTTCACCCAAAACTGAACATTTTCCTCATCATTCACTCTGTCATGTGGTTTTAAACCTTTATGAGTTTCTTTCTTCTGTTGAACACAAAAGAAGATATTTTGAAGAATGCTGCTTGCTGGAACCCATCAACTTCCATAGTAGGAAAACAAATCTGGAAATTATCCAGAAACCACCATTTTTCAAAACATCCAAATATTTTTCAAAATCTTCTTTTATGTTCAACAGAAGAAACTCAAATAGGTTTGTGAACTAGAAAAGTGTGAGTAAATGATGGCAGAATTTTCATTTTTGAATTCTTTAATGTTTTAAGTCAGTTTAATGTAATATAATTTAAATTCAAAGTGAACTCAAAGTAAATTCACTCAAAAGTTTAAGGCAGCAACAACATTTTAATAACTTGCATTTGTCCTTATTGTTTCTTATTTCCTCATCTTGTGTTTTTGTGATATCATGTCTTGTTTTTGAATTGTTTATGTCTTTGGTCCATGTTGCATACAGTCCAACCACATCAGGGATAGTTTGTAAGCAGAATGAATTCCATCATTTCAGAGGTCTTGGACATATGGTTTGGATAACAACATGCACTAAACACATTAAAGTGTATGATTTTCCTCCAGTTTAAGCAATACAAGATAGCTTATATGCTTTAAGTTGCACCCATATAGTCTAGTTTTTCAATATATTAGGCTAGAATGTTAATTTATTTTTAATTTAAATATTTCATAGTTCCTGAACTATAGCTGAACTATATCCTGAGCTTAGCTCAGTGTCCATTCTTGATCATTGTTGAAGGCCCGTTTGATGACAGCAATTCCTGCACATTATTTTTCAATGGGCTACATTTTATTGAGCAGTTCTTGCCTTTGAACACATCTGAATAGACATAGGCTACATCTTGGTTTTATCACGCCAACACTCAATCTGTCATTTTAAAAAAAGGGTAACTGTATAATGAAATGATGCGGTGTGTACCTATCTGGATAATAGTGACGCCTACAGTAGTCTATGTGTGTAAAACATAAACTCACGCGTGTTATCGCAGTCAAATAACGTCAGTATCTATTGAAAATGTGCTTTCTTTATAGTCTAGTGAGTCAATGTGTATGTCACTAGTCTTTCAGTCACAACTACAATGTGTTCTGCCGTAGAAAACGTTTTGTAAACGCTCCGCCTGTCAGTGCGCGTTCAGTCTAATCAAATGACTGGTAGATTGTGGGTTAACGGGCCGAGCTCTGCAGACGGGGCGTGGCTTTCGACTGCGAGGGATTTGATTGGCTGCCAGTCACAGTTACATGGACTCGGGGTTAGTTCAGTTTACGTGACGCACCAGTAGGGGCGTGTCATTGGCGAAATCAGCTGTAGAAACAAAAACACACCAACGAACGCACCAAAATGAGACCTTACCTATAAATGTCAGTAATTTCAGGAGAAAGAGGCACCGTTGAGAGAGTGAGGGACAGATGTAGCACACTTCACGGTTGAGGTTCTTCACTGCATTCTGCAAACTTGTTTCAGGGGATTTCTTTCAGCTCAGTAGAGAAAGCGAGTGTGAAGATGCTGCCTTTGTGTCCGCCGTAAGTGACACGCCAGCGAGTTGAACACAAAACAGTCGAGAGTTTTATAGAGACGTCTCAGTAATTTAAAGGTTTAATTTGATCTCCTGCACCCGGTCTAACGGGAGCCGGGAGGGAACCACGCGCAGACTGGCATGTGGGTAAATTCTGGAAGCGTCGGAAGGTAAGGCGGAGAAATCTCAGTTTGTTTCACCTCTCGACAACAATGCAGCATTTATATGCAGACACTTGTTCACTGTGGCATTCTTACACTGAGCACAACATGAAAACTGACTAGCAAAAAAAGACACAGTAACCACCGCCCATCCTCAACGCTTGATGTTGGAATCGTATGGCAAGCGGTTTTATCCAGTGTGCATTCATTAATTCATTCAGGCAATTCATGCTAGTTCTCTTTCATTCATATCCTGATAGACTACGCATGTCAGTACTGATCGCATTCACGTAGTCACCAGTAGCCTACTCCTAGATCACAACTTGTACCTTTTCTTCCAGTCAATATGCAGATGCTAATAAGTTTGTTTTGTTAGTTACTAGTAACAAATTCCAGAGTCAAAAGTGAGAGCACTAGTAACAAACTCTGTGGCTCACATGTCAGCTATTCACTGTTATTGTTTAGTAGTATTCAACCTGTTTAGTAGCAATTAATAATGAGACCATAGAATTCACTCCTCAATAGTATTTTTGACTCTATTTTTGACTCTACTCGACATGAATATTTGTCTGTTTTTTAATGTCGACTAATCATTTCAACCCTACTAATTGAATATATAATGTTTGCATAAAACGTATTTTATAGTGAATAAGTAGAAATATAATTGAAAAAGACTGCCCCTAATCACCATAAAATGGTTAAATAACAAGTTGTTCTCAACATATGAGCTGGTCTTAAGGAATAAATGATAAATGGGCTTGCCATAGGAAGCGTGTGTGTTTGTATCATGTCTCGGCTGCTGAAACTCGCAGCCTCTTTGATGTTGTCAGTTCATTGCTGTGCATCCTCTCAGTCTTCGCAGTACAGCGTTTTATTTGTGTATGTATTCTTTTGCCGCCGCACACTCTGATTTGTTTGTGATCACGGGCTCGGCTCTTGTTTTCCTGCATCTTCCTTTGTTTCTTTGTGTACAAACTTAAATTTCATTCACTGGCAGTCCGTTTCATCCTAAGGCGAGAAATCCTATTACTGCGAGAATTCACTACTGGTTTATGTTTCTCAATGAAGCTCATTCTCAATGGGTGCTAAAATAAGGCTTCTTAGAAGTATGAATGGGGGTTTGTCAGTGGCCGCCCCTACACGTTTTACACAATTCCGTTACACCTGACTAACCACAGGAAATATCTTGAGCATTCCAATACTTTGAAATTCCACCATGATGCATTTTTTTTAGCTTGTTTGTCACATTGTAGGCCAAAGCCAAGTTCTCCCACTAATGCTATTGTGCGATCTCATTGACTCTTTGTCCATTATAATCTAGATGCAAAGTGAAGGGTTTCATTCTCTTGCTGATTCAGCATGCATTGTTTTATGATATGACTGATAAATCACTTGTCTGCAATCAGCTGCTGCTACACCATTTTTTACGAACGGTAGTGAACTTCCTGCTCTGTCATGCCGTTAAGAACTTAATAACAAAAGTTGTGGTGTGCTTTCTTGGTTGCCGTGACTCAGTTTACATTACCACTTCTTACCTAACGACCTAACATTTGCATACACTCATGTTATCTGAAAATATTTGACCACGGTGAGATGATGATGATAACCATAAAACAAATACGATAAAACAAAAACTGCACGATCATTCACACCAAGAGTGCACTCAGATAAGCCGCAAAAAAACACATTAATTTTTGCGCTTGTCCATTGAGAGCTAAAGTCTGGGGATTCTGTCTTTCCTTTTTCCATGGCTCGCTTTAATGAGTCTCTCATTGCTGAGTTGGTTCTCAAGGGTAAAGGTGCGGTTGTATTTATAGTGCACATGACAGCTTAAGTCCATAGGACTCATGACGCTGCTCTAGTCCATGTGGGTCACTGTGCTAAATAGTTAAAGTCTTGCAGAACACTTAATTTGGTGGGTTGTTTTTTATGAATAAGCTTGACCTGTGCACGTCTTACTGCGCAATTACTTTAAATAGTTAATTCTTGCTGACATGAACTTGTTTGTTTATAGCCTACATGGAAAACATGAGGAGGCTGCAGTTACGAGTTAAAGGATCATTGGAAAATACAAGGAAATGGTGGAATGCCCACAGATATTTCGAGCTCAAAATCACACTTATATTACATGAAAAAATAAATTACAAAAATATATATATTTTAGTTACTTTATCCTTTTATAGCTGTGCATTAGCAGAGGCCCAGCAGAAAAAAAAACAGGAGTAATATTGTAATAATATACAGAGTCGAAATATTGTAATTACTCCTTCACAGCACATAGATGTCTGAGCTAATCTGAAAAGGGTGAATCAATTTGACATTTTTTGTGGAAAAACCGATCTGTAGTATAATATTATATAATATAACTATGATCAATATATGGAGGTCAGTGAATAAAAACCAGGCATATAGTGATTATGCAAGTTCTTTTCTTTTTACATTCTTTTTACATTTCTTTTTCAGCCAGTTTAAGTGTTTGGTCATGGTCAGGACAGCTAATCATTCGGTTTTATCATTTTGCGTAATATTGCATTTTCGATACTATGTATAAAGAAGTGAATAGAAACAGATAATTTTTGTTATTTTGAATTAAAACATACACAGATCATTTTACTGTGGTGACCTCTGGTAAAAAAAAGCAGAGACTAAGTCAAAGGAAAGTGAGTGAATTCAAATATTGTTATTTGGATTATTTTGTTAGGAATAAAAATCTTTCTCTTCTTCTTTATTATGTTTATGTCTTGATCTGTTAACACTAGACACCCAGAAAGTGTTAAATTATTTGATCCTAATTTACATTTTAACATTTAACGTTTTAACAAGCTTTTTTTAACACCTTCTTGCTTGAAATTTCATTATCACTTAGTTTAATATTTTCATACATGCAAAAACATTTGTGTATTAAATGTTACTTAAGCAGAGACTTTCTGTAGCCAGCCACATCAAATGTCCGTAAGGTATCTCATTGAAGCTGCTATTACACACTGACACGGTCAATCTCCCAGCATTTTAGTGATTAATTCCTCCACTTCTCCCCATTGACCGATGGCATTAAGGCAAAAGATGTTGCTTATTCTGTGATCTGGAGGACTCAGCACTCTGAACGACTTTGCAGCCCGGCTATAAAATGTCATCGATCCACTAAGAAACATTGACTCCTTGCAGTTCAAAGGCATGTGGTGTAAAACACTCAGAGGCGCTGTGCTTCACTAGTGCATTAGTTACCTCTGTGTTTACTAGACGACTACCTGACATGTTTTTTTGGAGCGTCTGGATATTTGGGAGCTTCGTCAAATTTGGTGTTTTGCAAAATGCTGCTCCACTTTAACCTGCTTACTAGCAGGCGGGAGACCACCATGTTACATAAGTCGTCTGCACTAATAGCACAGCCTGCCTTTACACATCCTCTACATAATCACTTAAAAATATGCCGTTTTAAACACCCATCCAAACATGCTCAAGGTGAAACACTTGCCATGATGCATTGATGGATACTACAGAAATTAGGTTGTGACAGGCAGGGGTTAACATCCAGCGTGTTCATTTATGTGGTTATGGTTGATTAAGCTTGTACTGGGATTTGTTTAAAGTGAAGATCTGTTTTTTTAGGAGCAAGGTTTGCAGGTGCTCTCAAAGAGCGCAGGTTAGTTGTGGATTCTGGTTATGTGACGGCAGAGAGAGCAGCCTTTGCCACTGGAGCTGTTACGTAACACTCAGACACACACACAGTGCAGGAGGGGTGAGCAAGTCTCTACTGCCCGACTATCTTTAAAGACAGATGCACAGCAAAGAAAAACATGGTCAAATTACTGAAAAATAATCTTTATTGAGATTTATCTCATGAGGAAATCATTAAAAAAATCTGTTTAATTCCTCATTCAGTTTTACCACTGTAAAGTAGCTTTAGAGAGCAGTACAGAGTTATTACAGCCTATCAAAACAGTTTATTGTTCATTAACTGGCATATTTGCTTGTGGGTTGTAGTTGGTCCACATGCTGTGATATTCTTTTCTCTACCTACCTACATATTCACACACGCATACGCACACACACACACACACACACACACACACACACACACACACACACACTGGTTGGCAGAACTGGATGCAAGTAGACAAAGTGTTGTGTGGGCTGAACAGTGTTTGTGAATGGAGTGGGCGTCTGCCACGCGTCTCATCTCTCTTTCTTTCCTTCTTTCCTCTCTCTCTCTCTCTCTCGCTCTCTCTCGCTCTCTCTCGCTCATTCTCAGACCTCACCTCCCACTGTTTCTATCACTGCCTGTCACTAAAACAAGCGCTAGTGTGGCACACTGCTCATCTCATTCGCCATGACAAAACACTGACTCACTCAACTGACTCTGCTAAAAGCTTCATGAGACATCCATGTCTCTGGTATCATTGCTGTTATCCTAAACATTTGTTTGTTGTGTTTGTGTGTGTCACAAAAGACATTCTGACCAAGTGTTGTTAAAAGGACAGTTAACCTAAAACTTTCAAGTTTCTTTCTTTGGTGGATCACAAAAGGACATTATTTGTATGAGAATCTATGCAACCCATCTATATAGTGCTTACCCTTCCTTAAAGCCTGTCCTGTTTTTAAAATAAGTGTCTCACATACACGGTAAGTATTAAACAAGCTTAGATAAACTTAGAAATAAGGGAAAAATGATCTTTGTTGTAAGTTATCCCGTGTGGAGCATTACACTCATGGGATTTACATGAGAACAAGGAAACAATGATGTTTGATGCTCACGGTATGTGTCATTACCATGTACTAAAATCTTGTCATTCAGCTATGCCTAGGCATATTCATTTTCATTCTGTGGCATACTCAAAGCTGTACATTAGCGCACTAGAAGCCTTAGAAATTTAAGATATTATTAACTAAATAATTTTCTTCTGGAGCATTTACAGTATTCGAGAAAGACATAATTTCCATTGAATAATGACCTTAACATTGAAGTAAATCATGATGGAATTGTTACTGTTATTAATAATTGATAAGTTTATAATTGCTACTGCTTTTAAAGTAAGAGGAAAAAAAGCATTGTGGTTACTTTTTCAAAGTGTACTCATAACCTCAGTACCCACTAACCACTTTTTGCATGCTGAGAAATTTTTTTAATTAAGATCTCACAAATAATTATTATTTTTACTAAGCAATCATAGTAATCTTCATCATTATATCATTCTCTACAATTATTGGTGACTGTCACACAGCAGTTATAAAGACTGCAGTTAGATAACACAAATATGTAGCAACATTTACAGCTTAGCTTCATCAGCCCGTTGTGCCACCGTTGTTATGTAACTTGTTAAAGAAGCTTCCTCCAGAGCAACGATACAGCCGACAACATTTCACACACTCTCTGAAACCTTTTTTTTTCTGATCCAAAATCTCAAAGCTTGCTGTATCGTTCCTCTCAAAATGAATTAGCCCTGCACTGCTGCTCTAGATAAATGGCTCTTGACCTATTAATGAGCAATTTGGACACATTACTAATCTTGGTCAAATTGCCACCAATGAGTTGAACGAACAAGAATCACTTTTAGACCCCAGTATGTCATTCGAGGCCCGAACTGTGACGTCTTTGTCAGTGGAACAATAAACAGTGGCCGTATTAATCTTTCATGAGCTCTTTTTATGGAACGTTTGTAATGTAGATGGCTGTATCACTTTAGCTGGATCAAAAGAATGCACTGCACTTAGAGTGTTGCCTGTATGTTTTTTTCAGTGAATTTTTTTTTTTTTTTTTAAACTAATTGATTTGTGCAGCTCAGGACTTTTTAAATGCATTTACCAAGTGGGTGCACATTTCCCCAAATCATTTGTAATTACGTTTATACAGCTCCTTTTATTATTGTGGCGTATTAATATTTAACAAGCTAAATGTGCATGCTCAAATTTGTGCTACTTGCTGAAGCAAAGTAGCTCTGCTTATTGAACAAATGTCGGCAAAATAAAAATAGTTTAAAGGGAGAATAAAGCAATTAGTGTGAACCTAAAAGAGAACTGGCCAGTTGTCATGGATATTAAGTCACTGTCATATGTGCTGGCACGCAGGTCTCGTAATGGTTTATTTCAGCTGCATCCCTCAGAAGAATAGTTCTTTTCTCTCTCTCTTCTCTGCGTTGAGCTGTCAACGTTTATGTGAGTGTTTGTGTTAACGCTGTTTGTTTTGGTATCCTGGGCAAAGTGTGAGCATTAATGCTGATTGGTGTCTGCGTTCTCTCATACAAATCAACATTTGCCCGTAAGCTTTAACCACAGATCATTTAATGTTTATTCTCCAAAATAAAAAAGAGTTTAAAATGCACTTGTTCACGTCGACTTTGAAACTCACACACTTTTAAATGCTCTACAGCCAAGTGCAGAATTGTGTTGACTGTCTTTGTAGTTCCTTCCTCAGACAGAAATAGCACCTGACCTAGATTTTTGTTTAAACTTTGAACATTTGGCGAATGACGAGTCAGTTTTGATGACACCATTCACTATTGTGGATGTTGTTTTGAATCACCGCTGTGAATGGATCAAATTATTATCTTTTTCCAACTGTTTATATGTGTGTTTTTTTAGAAAAGTGTGTTAATTGTCTTTCTTCGTCTGTTTTAGGGCCCTCTCCATGGATATAGACACAGATTATGAGCGACCTAATGTGGAGACCATAAAGTGTGTGGTGGTGGGTGATAACGCGGTGGGCAAGACCCGGCTGATCTGTGCCCGTGCCTGCAATGCCACCCTTACTCAGTACCAGCTGCTTGCCACCCACGTGCCAACTGTCTGGGCCATCGACCAATACCGCGTGTGCCAGGAGGTGGGCAGACCTTTGGCATATTGTGTACATGTTGAAGAGCATTGAGTGTTGACATAAATTCTGTACATCTCATTTGTCAAAAGGCAAACCAGTAGAGTGAGAAAGATACAGTACATGACAAAGTACATATAAACATGGAAATAGAGTACAGCCTGTTTAACCAGTGTATTTATAAACTTGAGTAAAAATAGAATAGATGTAAATAAGGGTGATTAGTTGGAAATGAAGTTGCAAATGTGATTAAGCAAAGCTGCGATTGTCATGCACATCTTATCAGGGAAGCATGGCTCTATGATCAGTAGTAAATCTCCCCTGAAAGCCAGAGGGCACTCTCATGTGGTAACATCAAATACCTATGAACAAAATAAACAGAAGATTTAACTACTTTTATTGATTCAGTCTGACTAATAATAGCACAACTATGGAGTCATTTCACAGAAGGATTTATTTCAAATTCCCGATTAAAGTTATAAAGTGAGTTTGGTGTAAAACATGTTATTAAATGTATTTTTTTCCATTTGCTTTTAGATGTAGCAGCAACACAGAGCCCTAGTTTACTGTTAATTGATGCAAACAGCTGTCATTTTCACAGATCGATTATCTCAATTTCACTATCGTCTGATTAAAATGATTTTGAATACAAATTTGTGTAGCATCAGGGAACTATGACTCGGTGTAGTAAATGTAAATACCAAAGCAAATGCTAGTGATTTACTAGAACCGGCTTTAATGATAAAATCTAAATGAAATATGAAAAAAAAGTGTATATACAACATGCAACAGAAATCCAACGTTTTTTTAATTCAGAAAACTTATTGTTTCTGGGGGAGAAAATTACTATATTTGTATCTGAAATTTTAAAGAACTATTATCAGCCCTGGGGTGGTGTGGTGGCACAGTGGGTAGCAAGAAGGCTGCTGGTCAGTTGGCGTTTCTGTGTAGAGTTTGCATGTTCTCCCCGTGTTGGCGTGGGTTTCCTCTGGGTGTTCCGGTTTTCCCCACAAGTCCAAAGACATGCGCTATAGGGGAATTGGGTAAGCTAAATTGTCCATAGTGTATGAGTGTTTCCCAGTGATGCGTTGCAGCTGGAAGGGCATCGGCTGCACAAAACATATGCTGGATAAGTTGGCGGTTCATTCTGCTGTGGTGACCCCAGATTAATAAAGGGACTAAGCCAAAAAGAAAATGAATGAATGAATGAATGAATGAATGAATGAATGAATGAATGAATTATCAGCCCTTTTCAGAAAAAAAGAAACTTTTTACTTAGACTAATATTTATTGTTAGTATGCACGTATTTGCATGTATGCACATATGTACTAATAATGTTGTAATGCAACTAATTTGTTTACCTACTGAAATGATTTTTATGTTAATGAAGCTTGCATTATATATTTTTATTCAATGAATGCTTATTTGTTTATGGTTAATGTTGATTTTCTGGTTTTACTATTAATTGACTATAATAACCCTAGGCTGTCTTTGCAGATAAGAAATTTGTGTAACACTTTATTTTGATAGTACCTCAACCACTGATCTGTTATAGATCAGTGACCTCAACACATTCTACTGACTTGTACATGCAGACTTCTAGCCCTAATATAACAGTCTACTAAAAGTCTAATGAGACTTAGTCTGACATGTTGTTGCAAACTTTCAGTCAGTAAATATACTAAATGTTCAATGAGAAAATAAAACCACTTACTTTTCAGGTGAATAAAATCTGATTAGAATTTTTTTTTAATTGGTGTACTGGTACATTGAAACCCCACTAAGTGGTTTAAGTGTTTTGTCTAGGTGCTGGAGAGGTCACGAGATGTGGTGGATGAAGTCAGTGTCTCCCTCAGGCTGTGGGACACATTTGGAGATCATCACAAAGACAGACGCTTTGCATATGGCAGGTCAGTCACACAATATGGAGCTCGACTTGATCTTACAATGCTACTGTATGGGATGTCCACTGATTGACCTCTAGGGCACAGGACTGAACCCTTGACATACACATACACACACACGCGCACACACACGCACGCACACACACACACACACACGTACGTGCCCTCAATTTAGGTCCCAATGGTGACAAATGTCCCCATGAGTCTGTGTGCATTCAATGTTATTTCCCCACTGGCATATAAACACACACACACGCACGCACGCACATCTTGTTCCGCAATATCAATCTTCCATTTTTTTGCTCTGATATCTCTCCACTCTTGGCTGGTGCATGTGTTGCCTTGCCAAGCATTGGTTATTGCCCTAATCCTCCCAGCTGGGAAGGTAATGTGCTGTAAGCCTAGCCAAAGAGCGCTGCGTGGAGGCTCTTATTCTGAGTGCAGCGCAGGGCAGTGGAGGATCAGTGGATCAGTAGTGGTGCTTTGGCTAAGGGCAGTGCAGTGCAGCAGATCACAGTAGCCACTGAGCCAAGCAGAGAACGAGGGAGATTGACACTGTTCCTAAATGCTTGCAGTGCTTCCAAGAAGTGTTTGGACATCTAAGACAAACTTGAAATATAGGAATTTTGTTATATTAAATAGAAAATTGCCCCAAATAGGGCATTTACAAAAAAAAAAAAAGTACTAGGTCTTGGCTCATTTTCAAAAAAGAATTTTAATTGCCCAAATGTGTGGAATGTTTTTTTATGAACTTGTGTAATAATATAAGTTTTAACTAGAAAATTTTGGTGTAATGAAACTTATTTTCATATTTTCAATTCATTTTAGCAGCATCAGTAGTGCAATACTTAGTTTTCAGTGTAATAAGAATATAACAATTAATGCAAGACACCTCAAGTGAATAGAGTGAAACAATTAGCTAATAGTTATCACTGTACTTCCCCAAGTTTTGAGTTTATAGTTTCATTGAATATGCACCAAGTTGCATATTTGCTATTTATATTTTCCATTCTAGCAGAAACATCTGAACATTAAATGAAGTCAGTAGATTTTTTTGTTGCCATGTTAGAGCCATCCGGTAGAGCCTGATTTAGAATTGTGAACAGCCAAAAAACAAACAATCAAAAAACAAATCACAACTTTTTCACAATTCTTGGCTGAATAAAATGTTGTGTATAATCAGGCAAATTATGTGAGAACAAATCTTTCTGTAAAAGCAAGTCCTGTTGAATTGGAGATGTACGAATGCAGGATGTGTATGGATAAGTGCAGGAGAAAAAACGGCCTTTAAAAATATGTAATCGAAATTTACAGACACAAATTGAAGTGTGATAAAAGAAACACAAGTGTATTGTCAGTGTTTCCTTTCCATTTGACTGCAAACATGATTTATGAAAAGCCAAAAGTCCCAAATCCTAAAATTGACAGATGCATGAAAAAATTGCCTCCATTGTCTCATCTTAACCCTTTATAGGGCACTTGAAATATTCAATGAAAAAATGCAGTGGTAATGGTGGTTTTGAACTTTTGAACTTTTAGGACTTAAAATATTCTAATCGATGCCAATGAAGTGACCATATGTCTGATAAAGGGTTAAATAGCCAGACCAACATAATTTAGTTGTTTAAATGTAAAATGTTTAAATCCTTGGTTTGTGAGTAAAATACAGTCATTGATTGCCTTGTTTATAAAGTGAAACTGAAACTCAGAAACTGAGAAACAAAAGCAACAAATTACAATTATGAAACAGGATTTAGTATAATGTTTGTGGTTAGACTGTTAATATAATGGACATCAAGTCAGGTGTCTGAGATTCCATTTAGAGTTTGGATAGATCAAGTAATATATATCCTTAATGTTGACTCAAGGCAGATCTTGATATATTGACAGTTCACCAAAAGCACCAGAGCTGACTTATCAAATACCAAGAAATTTTTCAGGCATTTGTTTTTTTAATAAGTGACAAACTCTGTCTGATCCTGAAACTTTTCAACAGGCATTCAGCAGTCTTTAGTGTCACTCTCAATCATTCTAATTAGGTGATCAAGAAAGTGTTCTTATTATCAATATTTGTGAAATATCAAGTCTTTTGTACCTTTATTAATGTCTTTCTGATCAATGTACTGCATCTATGCTTAAAAAAAGTTTTTATTCCTTTAGTTCTGACCCCAAACATTTGAACATCAGTGCATACAGTATACTAATAGAACATAAGTGAGACTTTTATTATGTAAATCATCTACCAATTTAATAATGCAATAGTGTTGTGACTCTAGGACATTAGAGAGAGAGAGCAAAACAAGAATTCTGTGTGAATGACGTGTGTGTGTGTGGTACTGGGGCAGATGTAGTCAGCTGATAAAGCACTATTAATGGTGGCGCCCTGTTATGGAAACACAGAATCTTTTGACCTTCACCCCAGTGTCTTTTACTTAAGCTAAATACACACCCACACAGACACATTGAAAATTTCTTGAAAATGATTATCAAAACCTCACTCACTACATCAATTATTTGTGAACAGAATTTGACAAAACACATTGTGAAAGAATATAACTTATTTAGATGTTTAAAGGAAGACCTCGGGAAGAACCATGACTCAGCAGGGAAACCCTTGCTGACTCATGTTTATAGATAAATATATAGATATCATTCATGCATATATAAACTAGAATACAGTATATTTACTTTATCAGATTGGTACATTGACGGACTATATGGTAACGTATCATGCTATTGACGTTTGAGACAAGATTTTTACTATGGTACTACCACATTTCTGTACTTTAAAAAAATATATAGTTTACATTATCACTGTTACTCACAATGTTAAATGTGTGTGCCTGTGTGTTTACAGTGTAGTCAATGCAGACATGCAGTCAGGAGTTTGAACTTAGACATGCTCCACATAGCTCTACAGAACACCACACACACTGATTACATAACACAGTCCTTTATGACCCACAACACTATGCGCTCAGAGATGGTGAATGATTGTGGATGCGTGTTGGTCTGTTCATTTTGTTTTTTTTATTTGTTTTATCATTGGCCCATTTCCACATACAAGCATTCTCAGGAGATTCAGAATGTCGACTTTGACCCTTGGAGGTTGTAAAGTTCTTTGCACCTTAGTACAGTGGTTCTCAACTAAAGTTCTGGAGGCCACTAGGGGAAAATGTCTAAGGGAGCTTCATTATATACAGTCGTGGCCAAAAGTTTTGAGAATTACATAAATATTGGAAATTGGAAAAGTTGCTGCTTCAGTTTTTATAATAGCAATTTGCATATACTCCAGAATGTTATGAAGAGTGATCAGATGAATTGCATAGTCCTTCTTTGCCATGAAAATGAACTTAATCCTGAAAAAAACTTTCCACTGCATTTCATTGCTGTCATTAAAGGACCTGCTGAGATCATTTGAGTAATCGTCTTGTTAACGCAGGTGAGAATGTTGATGAGCACAAGGCTGGAGATCATTATGTCAGGCTGATTGGGTTAGAATGGCAGACTTGACAAGTTAAAAGGAGGGTGATGCTTGAAATCATTGTTCTTCCATTGTTAACCATGGTGACCTGCAAAGAAACATTATCATTGCGTTGCATAAAAATGGCTTCACAGGCAAGGATATTGTGGCTACTAAGATTGCACCTAAATCAACAATTTATAGGATCATCAAGAACTTCAAGGAAAGAGGTTCAATTCTTGTTAAGAAGGCTTCAGGGCGTCCAAGAAAGTCCAGCAAGAGCCAGGATCTTCTCCTAAAGAGGATTCAGCTGCGGGATCGGAGTGCCACCAGTGCAGAGCTTGCTCAGGAAAGGCAGCAGGCAGGTGTAAGCCCATCTGCATGCACAGTGAGGCGAAGACTTTTGGAAGATAGCCTGGTGTCAAGAAGGACAGCAAAGAAGCCACTTCTCTCCAAAAAAAACATCAGGGACAGATTGATCTTCTGCAAAAAGTATGGTGAATGGACTGCTGAGGACTGGGGCAAAGTCATATTCTCAGATGAAGCCCCTTTCCAATTGTTTGGGGTATCTGGAAAAAGGCTTGTCCGGAGAAGAAAAGGTGAGCGCTACCATCAGTCCTGTGTCATGCCAACAGTAAAGCATCCTGAGACCATTCATGTGTGGGGTTGCTTCTCATCCAAGGGAGTGGGCTCACTCACAATTTTGCCCAAAAACACAGCCATAAATAAAGAATGGTACCAAAACACCCTCCAACAGCAACTTCTTCCAACAATCCAACAACAGTTTGGTGAAGAACAATGCATTTTCCAGCATGGTGGAGCACCATGCCATAAGGCAAAAGTGATATCTAAGTGGACAAAACGTTGAAATTTTGGGTCCATGGCCTGGAAACTCCCCAGATCGTAATCCCATTGAGAACTTGTGGTCAATCCTCAAGAGGCGGGTGGACAAACAAAACCCCACTAATTCTGACAAACTCCAAGAAGTGATTATGAAAGAATGGGTTGCTATCAGTCAGGATTTGCCCAGTCAAATTGCAGAGGTCCTGAAAAGAAGGGCCAACACTGCAAATACTGACTCTTTGCATAAATGTCATGTAAATGTCGATAAACGTATGAAGTGCTTTTAATTATATTTCAGAAGATCACTAAAACAAAGATCTAAAAGCAGTTTAGCAGCAAACTTTGTGAAAACTAATATTTGTGTCATTCTCTAAACTTTTGGCCATGACTGTATAATTTATCAATTTACTTTTAAGTCATTCTGATATATTATGATATTTTTTACCAATCTAATGTAATGTACAATGCAAATATACTCTAAAAATCAAGATACACTGAAATATATAAAATATAAAACATAATGGTACCATTGATTTCCATAGTAAAAAAAAAAACACTAAAGTCAATGACTACCTTCAGCAGTTTTGGTAGAAATGTTTTATGCCTCCATGCAGAATCTTTTCATTCCAGAAAAGGATTTTTATATCAAGAGATCGTATCTTTAGATTATTAAAATGATCTATACACTAACAAAAAAGTGGTTCTTTTAAAAACTGTTCAAGGAAAAGCTCTTTGGTGAGCCCAGAATCTATTCTTTTGCATCAGTGCATAAACCCCCTTTTTGGAACTTTTATTTTATTTTAGGGTGTAGTGTGTATATGAAGGGCAAGCTTTAAAAATTCAATTGGAAATTGTGAACCTTTCAAAGTCCAAACGGTAGAGAACTACTGGGTTAGTGTGGCTTAAAATGCTGTCTTCGCTCAGCCGATCTAGCTTGTGTTGTACATGGGCAATCCCAGTGCAAAATCACCATTACCATATGTGGAACAAAAATCAAGGAAGTAAACATATAATTGCCCACTTTGGTAATTTTAATGTTTTTAGGGAATTTTATAACTCATGAGGTGTTTGCCAATAATAAAAACAGAATAGTTTTTTGATGAAGTCATATTGTTTTAAAACAGTAATCCTCTTTATTTTTACTTCATCTTGTATTTTCCAAAAGATTATATCAAAGTAAAATAAAATACCTCAGAAATGCTATGTAAGAAACACTGACTGTCATATAGTTTCTATAAACATGCGCACGATCACTTTCCAGTACAACTTGTGATGAAATCCACTAGATTAAGTCTGTTTACATTACAACAACAATGTGGTGCTCCATTAGTCAGTTTTGTGTATGCTGGTCTCACATGATGAGCTTGTTGTGAGTGCAGCTGTGAAATATGACATGGTCAGACCATTCGCTATTATTAGAGCAGAGCTGGTTATTGAGTCAGACGAGATACTTAATGACTTGCACAACATCTTTCCTGCTCGTACATTCACTGGAGGAGCACACATGCATTAATACACACAACCATTACTTTATTTGGCTGCTCCCTCGCTTGCAGAGTATTTATAAATGTTGTTTGCTGGTTTTACTGTGATATTTTTTGGTTTTACTGTGATATTTTTTTAATTTCGCAAAACATTCTGATTGGATCTTTGCTAAATATTAAAGGCACAATTATAATAACTAAAATGCTAATGGTAAATCTTTATGATGAATAAATATAATAGTGTCATTTGTAAAATCACACATTAAATCATTATTATTAATATATAATATGTCTGGGCTTTTGAAATTTTGAAAGCAACAGAAAGTCTTTGTATCTCGCTCACAGTATAGTGTTGTTTGGTGCATTTCACAGTTTTTGTTCCAAAACTGTGATTCACAGTCCATTTTAAAGCCTATGTGTAGGACGGTTAGTGTCCAGGGTTTGCCAGTTTCCTGCCTATTTCATGCTTTCTTCGGATGTATCCTCTTAAAATAGACTGAATTCTTTTTCTCTGTATGTCTGAAGATCTGATGTGGTAGTCCTGTGCTTCTCTTTGGCCAATCCAAACTCCCTGCGCCATGTCCGCACCATGTGGTTCCCTGAGATTAAGCACTTCTGCCCCCGCACCCCGATCATCCTGGTGGGCTGCCAGCTGGACCTGCGCTACGCTGATCTGGATGCTGTTAACCGGGCACGACGGCCTCTGGCCAAGTACGGACCACATCCCACACCTACTCATAGCACATATTCTGTCGTTTTTAACTTGCAGCTCGAAAAGTTTTCAAGAGCTTCTGTTTTGAGAGGGGTCTTGGACATTTTGGGGGGTTTATGCTCAGTTGGCATTTGTTGACTTGTATTGATAACTAGCCCCTTTAATGTTTAAAAAAATAACATTTTAAACGAAATTAACTGATCTGACATATTTATAAATGAGGGATTTGTGGAATTTATTTATTAATTTATCCATCATTTATTAACATTTTTATGTTATAAACCATTTTTATTTTAAAAAGCTAAACCTAAGTAATATGTTTATTCAGCAATAGTTTTTTTTTTTTTCATTTCAGTATAGCCAAAATTGACAATAAAATTTTTTATAATGTTATAAATGATAACTACTTAAAATAAATTAACTTTTTCAACATTGATTATAATAAGAAATGTTTCTTGAACAGCAGGATATTAGAATGATTTCTAAAGGCTAGAAGACATTGAAGATTGTAATCACTGCTAAAAATGAATCTTTGCCATCATAAAAATAAAATACATTTTAAAACATATTAAAATATAAAAACTGTTTCTTTTTTTAATTGCAGACTTGGTAAATGTCAGAGACCTTTGCCCCAAACTAAATTTCTTTTCTAATTATGTTTTTTCTTTAACTCTGCCCTCATAGACCCATCAAACCAACAGACATCTTGCCCCCAGAGCGAGGCCACGAGGTTGCTAAAGAACTTGGCATTCCATACTATGAAACAAGCATTGTTGCTCAGTTCGGTGTGAAGGATGTGTTTGACAATGCTATCCGTGCTGCACTCATCTCTCGGCGCCACCTTCAATTCTGGAAGTCTCATTTAAAGAAAGTGCAGCGCCCCCTCCTCCAGGCCCCCTTCCTTCCCCCCAGACCGCCACGGCCTGTGGTGGGCATCCCCGATCCGCCTCCCGCAGATGGAGAAGCTCCTGATTCTCTTTTCTGCCAGCCGCTGTGTGCAGATGTCCTGTTTCTCCTCCAGGCCGGAGCCACTCGCGTCTTCGCCCACAAGGTGTACCTGGCCACTTCCTGCTCAAAGTTCTACGACCTGTTCACTATGGACCTTGGGGCAGCAGGGATGGAGAATGAGCATGAGGAGAGCTCAGAAGGGAGTGAGGAAGAGGAGCAGAGCCGAAGAGGAGCCAAAGAACAGGCTGGGAGAACCAAGAGCCTGGACATTGATAAGGAGGGGGAAGGGGGCAGCAGGGGGTCAAATAGGTTTCTTATGTTACAGCAGGGCTCACTGAGGACTTCACAGAGTGATAATGCTCTGCCTGCCAGGGGGCAGCATTCTGCGGGAACCCTGGGAGCAGGCCGTGCCCTTTTGGGATGGGGCCGTGGTTTCTTGGGGGTGTACCTGGAAATGGTTGACGACCCTGTGACAGGTCGGCCAAGACTCATGACAGTAGTGTCTATGGATGATCTTATTCAGAAAGGGCCTTTTCAGGTAAGAACAAACTTGGATTGACCGCTGATGTCATTGCATATTTACTAAGAATCTCCTTAAATTGCCAAAAGCGGCGTCACATTAAAGTTTGTCCCCTCTCTCTGCTCTTTCAGGCAGTGCTGCAGTACCTTTACACTGGTCATCTGGATGAGAGACGTGGGGACCTGATGCAGGTGGCCACCATTGCTGAGCTTCTGGAGGTGTTCGATCTGCGTATGATGGTGGCCAACGTGCTGAACCGCGAGAGCTTCATGAACCAGGAGATCACCAAAGCCTTCCATGTGCGTCGTGCCAACCGCATCAAAGAGTGCCTGAGCAAGGGCACATTTGCTGGTAGGCAATCCCAAATCAGGGTCAAACTTGTATTAGACAGTTATCTTATTGCCAACAGAGTAAGACAAAGTATACTTAACTAAAAATTGTTAAACGTCCAGGACAAAGTGGCCACAAATTCTGACAAATTACCCTATCTGTCTTTTGTACCCTTTTACACTGAGAAACCGAATCAAGTCTTTTCTCCAATTGTCAACTTTTTACTCTAATAACTGCAGTCACTAATGGAATTAATAAATCGTTCACATTGATTTTTTTTGACTAATTAAAGGAACACTCTTTTGGAACACTTCTTTTGAAAATGGGAACCATACTCTTATTCCAGCATAATAATCAAAGACCATACCATAGCTGCAGCAGGCACAATGATATTATGCAGTGCCTGACAATTTGCTAACTTCAAAATAACAAACGTAAACACCTGCTTGCACAAGTAGCATGCTTTGCAACCATGGACACATTTGTGAGAGGCGATTCAGAACATATTTGCTTTGGTGCATATCCTGAACTGTATCTAATTGAAGCGGAATGCACAAAAGCTGATTTTCAGACACTGCGTAATATCATTGCCTTTGCTGCAGCCATGGTACAGCAGCAAAGTTCCTTGATTATTATGCTGGAATAAGAATATAGCTCCTTGGCATATAGGAATAGAAGATAGCAACTTTTAATTTTTTGTTGGTCTTAATAAATAATGTAATTATAGACGTGTCAAGCTTTAAATAGGCAAATTATCAAAAATCTTTGGTCATTTTTGAGCAAGATGCTAATGGTCTAATCCAATTCAATGATTTATGCTAAGTTAAAAGTTCTCCTGCTAGACCCAAATATAAGTTGAATGGATTAAAAAAAAAATAGTTTAACTCTTAGGGACTTGTAAAGTGAGCATAAAAGTGAAGTATTCCTTTAACTTTCTTAATTTGTATAGTGCTGACTCTATACAAAGTTCAGGTGTTATTTACTAGTTTATAATTTCCATTACTCTTCAACATATACCATTCAAAGGTTTTCATAGTTGACTTGAGTTTCATAAGTTCTATTTTTCAATTCCTGAATTCCGTGGAATTCGAATAGAACAGCTCATGCTCTGAATAGTCAATTACAGTGCTTTAAAATATCCCTTCATTGCTTTCAGTGAATATTTGCATATTGTGAATGTGTTTGCACTTCTGCGTTGTGGTGTTCTGTGTTGCTTACTCTCCGTTGTTTTCACTTGTGTCTTGTGTGTTGTGTGCATGCATGTCACAATTAACCTTTTCAACACTCAACTGTTCTCTCAACTTACACCTGTTTGTTTTACTCCATTTGTCGTCATCTCATTACCCAACCATGAAAGCACTTCTCTCATGTTTTGAAAACCAGAACGATTTTCATCTCCATTGTGGCCTGACGATTTCTTGCACATTCCCTTTGGGTATGTGGAAGTTTATAAACGGAACCATTAGAGATTTATTTGTTTCCCCTGTCAGTCTACAAATCTACATTGAATGTAATTAGGTTCTTTTTTACCATCATGTCCTATTGATTACTCTCAGCATACTTCTGAACGACCTGTGCCACATCATCTGCTGTTTAACGTTATTGGTGAGCCACAGTGAGCACATTGAGTCATCTGTCTCAGTCTCGAAAGAATTCGTTTCTAAAATAAATCAGCACCCTATATGGTCCCAGTCTGGCCCTCCCTTCACATTTTCTGTCTTCTTATCCTTACCCTTGTCAATCTGTCTATTTATTATTGGTCTGTGTGTCTATCTGTCTCTCCGTCTGTCTCTTTATGTTTGTCCGTCCACCTGTCTCCCCCTCTGTAGCCTCGACTCTGTGACACACGCCGAGATGTCTGCTCTTTTCCCCCCGGTTTTAGATGTGGTGTTTCAATTGGACGACGGATATCTGCCAGCCCACAAGCCTCTGCTCATCTCAAGTTGTGACTGGATGGCAGCCATGTTTCGTGGATCCTTCATGGAGAGCTACATTGAGGAGGTGAGCTTGCATTGATTCATATTTCATGGTGCTATCTTGCTAAGGTCACAAACTTCTTCAGCTGTGCCAAATTCAGCGTGAGTTTCATCATTGATTTGATTTCATCTCAATAGAAAACTGGCGACAACAAGTTTTACCTAAAATTATTTATGGTACTACAACGAAGTGATCATTCTCAGTCACCTTGATCCTTCCTACCCTGGAGCTCTGACAGATCCCACTAAAAAAGTGGCACAGGTAGTTAAAACTAGGCCACCTCTATGACAGCCTGACCCACATTGATGCAGCTGAAACAGGAGACCATCTCATCCATATGGATGAATTACCAGCCCCGCAGGTCTAAACAGGCCTCTGAGGGGAGCGCTCCAGGCAGACTGATGCTGAGATGGCAGAGGTCCTGAGATCATGCTGAGATATATCTGCTTTGTGTCTGTGCTCCAGTATCCCAGAGAGTGAAACTACTAGGGGTCTTGACAGATTTATTTGCAGTGAATGAGATTGTAGACCAACTGAAGGAGTTGAGTTGATCTACTTTTGATGTTCTATTTGAGCCAAATAAAAATTATGTATTATGTAGTCTTTTCAGACTACATAATAGATTTATGACGGAATAGTTTTTGTGATGCAATTAATTTCATAAGCTTTTATGATGATATATATGGTATAATATCACGATATTGACCCAAGCTGCAAAAAAGGTTACATTAACAGGTACAAGAACAAAAAATACTTAGTTTATTGCATAATTTTATATACATGTTCAGAGAAAAGAAATTTTTCAACTAAATTAAATGGCAAAAGGATTATAAAGTACAATAAATGACTCTTTACAATAAACTCTCATTAGTAAACATAAGTTAATGGATTACATTCAAAGCCAGACTTATTACGAATAATTACTTATTATACATTTTTTGTTATGTTATTAACTATAAAACAATTACGACTTGTAATCAGATTACGACTACCATCACCTAAGATCAATAAAAGCTTTTGTAGTTTTTATTGTGAACTATTAAGCTAGCAATTAAGCTGCTGTTATGAACACCACTGAAAATAAAATATTTCTATTCTTAAAAAGACACTCCAAATTTAATAATAATTTTTTTTTTTACTGTATTTTGAAATGCCCACAATATCAATATTGTGCATGTTCATTATCATGATATATTGAATTTTTGAATATCGACATATGCCTAACTACAGTAAATAAAACAAGAGTTTTATTTTAAATCTAGGCATTTAGAAAAAATACAAATTAATAAATAAATAATAATACTGACTTACAATTTTGAAGGATAGTGTAAATAGTGGTACAAAACATGATTTTCTGTACAAGGTAGAATGTGTTGTTTCTCCTTGAATTGTTTTGCTTTTTTGAATTTTGCTTTTTTTATTTCCATGTGATATGAGATGCACCAGTCGATATATGAGCCATCAGCTACTGTGTCTTTACATTATGCACACACTGTGTGTGAGTTTCAGGGCACTGGTGCAGTGACAGGAAATAATAAATAAAACGTTGTGCTTCCTGGAATGCAGATCGAGTCACTTCCTCAGCACCACCAAGCTAATGTGTAAAGGAAGTTTTAGTCAGTGTTTTGACATTCCATGGATAATTATATTCTAAGGGGAATTTTTCAACAATATTTAAGTACATTTTACATTAAATCAGCACAGTGATTGACTATGTTACACTTTTTGTTTTCTGTGGCACTACATTTCTAACATCACAGTTTCTGCTTGGCATACATTGACTGTAGCTCATGCATTTTTCATGCAAAACTATTAAGTCGGGTGTCAAAGGTAAGGTTTCGCTGTTTCCTTACTGGGGCCGATCTCACCTGCACATAACTCTATCCAGGTCTATCCCGTGCACCCTCTCTGATTTCTGTGGGCTGCCGGCTGACAGCTCAAGTTCTAGAAAGACAAGCTCCCTGAGGGCAGGAACTCGGGACCAATCTGACCAACAGCAGAGGTAGAGAGACAACTGGTTGGGTTATAGGTGTGCAGACCTGCCGGTGAACAGGATCGCCCTGTATAACATTGCATGCATTATGGGGAGCTAAGCTTACAGCACAAGTACAAACTGATGCTGGAAATAGGATGCTGGCTGCTTTTCTATTCTGACAGCATTGGTGGAGAGTATGTCAAATAGAGAGCAAAACAAGGTGGCCAGAGACAAGTAAACTTGGTGCTGCTTTGACAAGCTTGACATGCTCTGTGGTCAGGAATTGAATATTAAGGAGTCTAATTTATTTAGAAGATATCCAATAACCCCCCACCCCCACCCCCCCCCCCCCCCCAAATTAAAATTATTTGTACTTAGAAGTATGTTATCCCAGATTTAGTTGACTTTCTGTCTGACAATAAACTTATTATTTTAAAATAATCCATCTCTGTTTATATGATGCAAATAGACTGCCATCTTAAAGTTGACAAACAATGCCAAACAAACATGACCGTAGTCTATAGAGCCCCATTTAATCAATGAAGTGAAATTATAATTAAATGTTGTGAAAACAGAGGACCCACAAAGTGCCGAAGTTTACTTAAAATAAATGCATTTATGACTGTAAGCAGGGATTTATTGTTTAAAAAGATTTAATAAGCATTTACAGTATTTTCACACAAATATGTATCGTCTTGCTTCAAAGGAGTTTAGGACTTTATAGCTGGGGACATGTGTTTTTCCATTTTGCTTTTGACTTTCAGGCATCTGTCCACTTGCATTATATGAATAATTTGTTTTATAAATATCTGCTTAAATGACATATGAATCATGAGGGTGAGCAAATAATGAGGGAATTTTCACTTTTCAGATGGCATCTCTTTGATGTCTGTTTTGGTTGCCAGTGAAATAACATCTGTATGTCCATTAGTTTGTATAGTGACTAACATTGAGGCTCTTATTTTGTCTCTTATTTGTGCTCAGTGCGCATTTAATGAAAGATGTTTTGGTATGTTTTCGGTAGAAGGCTCATTAGTAGCAGAATTTCACAAGAAATGAGAGATGGGTTGCTTGGTCATCGATTCATAGCAACCAAGTTTAAAAAAAAAACTCTTTTCTGTGATGCCATGCCACTTGAAAGTGTCTCTGTGTTGTGTTTTCTTGGCTCAAAGCAGCAGTTGCTTCTTTGGGCTTTGTAAATGCTCCATGTTGTTAAAAAGGAAGCCTGTACCATACATTGATGTGAGGAAAAGAAATACCAAGTGATCTGGTCCTTGTCTTGCTGGCACACTATGCAGTGTACTGACTAACTGTAGTGAACACGGCGCTATTTTTAGAATGAGGTTTGTATAGCACGAGCCCTTGTCATTGTCTGTACAGCAATCGGTACATAAGGTGTTGTATAACCAGATATTAAGCTCTTGCAAGACCTCAGGGTGGCAAATATTTAGAAAGTGTCATTCATCTGAATAAAGCGGATCGCCTGTAAGTGGATTTTTCCTAGGCTGTGCTCAAATGTTTCTTGTGTATAGCAGTGCATTATTGTTTCACCTCAGTTCGTGACGCACAGAGTCAAGAGTTGTTCTTGATTGATCTGCCACATGTAAGCTTTACTATTCTAGTAATGTGCAGAAATATCTCTCAAGGCTTTTGGGGTTTGACTTAGTACTGAAGGTAGCTTTAAAAAAATAAACAACGTCTACACTTCATCCACACCAAAATTTTATATTTATAGGTCTTTTTGTGTCATATGTTTACATCACATGGAGCTAAGTTTTAGGAACTTTTCAGAAAGTCCTGCTGGTCATTCTCTGTTGGTTTGAACATGCTGCTTTTTAAACAGGAAGTCTGTGAACATACAGGAGATGCTCGGGTGTCAAATTTGTTTTCAGCAGCATCATACTTCTGAGCGTGATTATTGTAAGACTGAACGGAAGCTCAAATGTGAAAAGCTGTCACATTTCCCCTGTGAGACAAAGATGAAGTGAAAATGTAGACAAACAAAGCAGAGACTGTGGTTTCATTGTGCAGTGCTGTTGTTAGTTGATAAAGAGTCTGGGTGCTTTGACCGCTTCCTGTGTAACACACATTGCCCTGGGTCTTGACCGCTTTTTCTTCTCGAGGTGTTTTCATTGTTTTCATCGATTCTTCCTCTACGATGGAATGAGCGGTGAAATATATATATATCCCTGGACAAAAGCATGAGTCACAAAATCATAATTTTCTAACTTCAAGTTGAGATTTATGCATAATCTGAAAACTTTTCATTGGTGTATGCTTTAAGACAGGACAATATTAGACATTAGGGTGCAAAAATATCGAAATATTGAGAAAATCGCCATTTTAAAGTTGTGAAAATTAAGTTCTTAGTATTAAATTGGTAATAAAAAAAATTACAAAATGTTTTTATGGAACATGATCTTTACTTAATAACCTAATGATTTTTGCCATAAAAGAAAACTCAAAAATATTGACAGATACAATGTATTTTTGGTTGTTGCAATAAATATACCAGTGCAACATAAGGCTTTGTGGTCTAGGGTCACGCTTGTATATAATATGAAATATATAACCATACTGAGGAATGAAATGTATCGGCTTAGGACTCGGGATAGTATTAAATTAAGATTGGCACACAAACATCTTGATCTGGACATCCCTAATTCGCACCACATAATTAAAATAAAAACTATTATGAGTAAAGTGTGGGTGTGAGTGACTTTTTACAGAAACACAGTTTAGCCTATTTCAAGCTTAGATTTTACTGTTCATTTTTCAGTTTACATTAAAAGAATATCATCTAATAAACCATATGCTATTGATATATTGTACCTCCCGCATTTGTCTTTTAGACATTCCCATTCACTTTCAGCATCATTGCAGTCCTTGGGTTTCTTTTACAGGAAGTTGCGGAATGTGTGCCCTCTGTGTCTTTAATGTCTGCCCTTTCGCCATAATGAGCGGTCATATTCACACTGACATTCTGTTAATTGGCTTTGAGACAGACAGGTGAAAGGCACCCCATAGGCTTCAGAAGTACTGCTGAGTGTCATCTTGCCACCCCTCCAGTGCACCTTCTCTGACCTATAGAATCTGTGTCAGCTTGTGGCTGTCGTTCCCACAAACTCCTACTCGCATGGCAGCAGCAGTACACATGTTGTTGTGGCATTTGGTAGTTGTTATTGGAGGTTTTTTTTTTTTTTTTTTTTTTAATCTGCACATGCCTAGTGGGCATGTCTAGTCTTTCCTGTATTGGATGTGCATGATCTGTGTTATTTGAAGCATTATAAAAAAGAAGTTTCTCCTGTTGAGTACCGTTTTTATTGCCAAGGATTATCTCTGTAAAGGACAAACCTCTCCACAAGATAAAGATACCAGTGCTCATGGTTTCCAGGTTGCTACAAGCATCTGTGACCTAGAAGTGTTCATTCCTCAAATGAAAATCTAATTCCTCAATTAAATCCACTGCATCCTGTCCTGATTCACAGAGGAACAACTGTTCAGTCTGCACATTGTGACAGCGAAGGAGAAGGTTGCCATGGATTGATTCTCAGGCCCGACACTTTTCTCTTTGTGTCCCTGCTGAAAGCCTAATTCCTTGGCCGTTTCTTGGAGCTAGAAGAATAAGCATGCCTTTGTTTGCTCTCTATCCACCCTTCGGCCAAAGCAGAGTCAAAACAAAGCTCTCCTACCTTTTAGCGTTGGATTAAAAGATTTAGGTTAGGAATGGTGTAGAACTCCTAACGGATAAGATAGGTGGTCCCACAATTGACATTAATTTGGGGTCTTAAAGGAAGCCTCTTAAATGCTCACTAAGTTTGCATTTATTTGATTTAATAATATAGTAAAACATTAATATTGTAAAATATTATTAGAATTGAAAAGAACTGTTTTGCATTTTAATATATAAAGAAAATATATATTCTTGTGACGGCAAGCTTATTTTTCAGTAGTCATTTTATTAGTTGTCAACTTCACATGATCCTTCAGAAATCATTGTAATGTACTGATTTCCATCTCAAGAAACATTTAATCTCTGAATTTATTAAATGGTTGGATATTATTATTAAATAAAATAAGTTGGCATTATAAATATCTTTAAATATCTGTTACATTTGATCAATTAAATTATTCATGACTGAACAAATCCTTTTTATAAATAACTTTTGTGTATGCTGTGTAAAATGACATACATAATTAATTATAATACAGTATTTACAATAGAAACAGTTTCAAACAATTAAAATTGTCATATCAGTATATGGGAACTGAGACTTACTGAATGTTGTGTATTTGTTCTGTAAAGCATATTCTGTGTTCACAGTTATATGATGACAGTCTCTCCTGTAGGCTGGTTTGTTGGCTCTTGTTTATGCAGAGGCCAGGTTTCCCGTAGCGACAAGCCCACAGAGTTATTTTTCCACAGCTTTAAGCTGAGACTGTCAACGGTTTCACACAGTGCTTTAATCTCCTGAAGGATGAAAGACCCCTTGTGGAGGCCACTGCCCTCTCTCTTCTATTGCTCAGCCAGACCCA